>VZTO01004281.1:6562-50070 GCA_013400615.1 Syrrhaptes paradoxus
CGCGGGCGAGGCGGTGTGGCGCTGGCCGCCAGGCCGTGTCCCCTCTCCCGGGGCAGCCCCGCGTCCTGCGGCCCCGCGAGGTGACAGGCCCGAAGCCGCGCGGGGGCCCGTCCGGGGGCCGGCGCTGCCCAGCACACGCCGGGTTAACGGGAGAGTTACAAGAGGTTGGGCCGAGGGCTGGGACTTACCGGGGGCTGAGCGCGGCCTTTTGTCCCCACATCTGGCCTTGGCCTCCCGGTGACCCCCCGCGGAGCCGGTCCGGCGGCGTCCGAGCGTCACCCCGAGCGCGCCGGGGCCGCCGGCAGCGCAGCCCCGGGATGGGGCCGGGAGAGTCACCGGAGCGGCTGCGGGAGACGGGCCGAGCTCCCACCCGCCCGGGCCGGGGGAGCTCTCGGGTTTTTTCCGGCTCTGTGAGCGGCAGGAGGGATGGTTCCGAGGGGTCTGCGGGGGTCGTGGGGAGTGGTGGGTTTCCTCGCGTGCTGGCGGAGGGCTTGTGGCAGCGGTGGAGCGAGGTGTTCGGCCGGGTTTCGCCTTCTGTAGGGAACGAGCTGGCCTTAAATTTCCCAGAAAGCAAACCCCCGACCCCTTTGGAGCTGCAGGACGTATGTTCACGAAGTGTGGTTAACTGGCATTTTGACAGATATTTTTCTGGTTTCATATTTTAAATGAGCCTTAAAACTACTCGGTTGTAGTCAGTAAGTAGCAGGCCTCTGAAAATCCTTCATGGCTTGCCTTTTTTTCTTCGTTAAGGTAATGAGTCTCTCTGGTGCTTGGTCAGATCCTTCTGACAGCCTGCCTGCACCGGAGCATGGCTCCTGCTCCTCCGCCTTCGCTGCCAGTCCCAGCCGGCCTCCTGTCGCGCTGCCCAGCGTTCCTCGGGAGTCCGAGCCGCGCTAGGGGGTCTTGAGCCGGAGACAAGGGTTCGTGGCAGGGAATCGTAGAATTTCCTGGTGGGTCCTGACAGGAGGGGATTCAGAAGTGAAAATACAGAATGGTGAAGTTGGAGAAGAGTGCTCACCTTACACCTGCGTGATGTAGTGTCATGCCCAAGAGAAACTAACACACGGAGAAAGGAACAGGAATGGTTATAGATGGATCATCTCCTTTATTCCAAGGTGAAGGTTTATAGGCAGTTGCATGAGGGCACTAGCATCGAATATATCACGGTTTCTTTCTTTTTGTGAGTGCGCGTGTATAATAATTGTAAAATCTGGGAATTTGTGGTTTCTTTGTTGTTAATTGCCACATTTAACATGGCTTTCGTCGGATGCTGGAAACAGCAAGCAAACTAATTTGGAGCAGAGCTGCTTGACGGGCTGCTCGTTGAGGATTTTTATTTGCTCTAACCAGTTTTCATCTGCATGGCTTTTTGCGGTTTGTTTGTTTTCTGGATTTTTTTTTTTTAACTGGAAGTTATTTTAAAGTCTACCTACTTTATACAGTTTCCTTCTATTTCCATAGTTAATGTTCTTAGAAAATACACAATCACCTCTTTAAATGTAAATCTAAAAAAAAAATACCAACACAAAAAGAAAAAAAAAACCCAAAAACTCGTCAGACTGTCTTAGGTTCCTACCTACCATCTGATAGCATGCATCTGCATCTTTTTAGAGAGGCAAAGTGGGGAGTTATGGCTTAATCACTTAACACTGTTAATCTAATTGCTGCTTTGAGTGTTTTCCTAGTAGCCGAATAATGGAATCTAAAGCAGTGGATTAGTGGCAGAGCACTGCTGCACAAAGTGGCTATCTTTGGCCTTCGTGAAGCTAGATAAGGGCTTGGGTAGTGCAGGTGGTGAATCTGTGTTCATAATTACACCCCGTAAGACATTTTACCGGTGTTGAAGGATTATTGTGAAACTTGCAGGCAGGGAAATAGTCTTTGGGGAAGGAGAGCCCCAGTCGGTTAGACACAGTGACTTAAGCTGTGCAGCACGTATCTCTGCGCATATTTAAAGTGTGCTTTTGCGATGCATCTTTCTGAACTGCTTTTCGTAATAATACTGGTTTAGTGCTTTAAAACCAACCACTGTAATACTTTACAATAATTGTGCAGTGACTTTCCTGGTATTTGCTTTGCTGTTCTTGTAGCGTCGTACTTGCTAGTGATTGCTGTGCTTAGAGAAAGTTAAGAAACGATGGCGGTTGCTCAGGATCTTTCTGTAAAAAAGAAGAAAGGTAGTTTTCCTAAGCAAAGCTCAGGAAGGAGCAAAGAGTGGGAACATTGTCAGGTGTGGCAGAGCGTGGAGATGGTCACAAGGCAACTCCAATATTGTGCTGTAATTGAAAACAGGACTTTGCTGGCTCCGTCGTCCCAGCGCGCCTTGCTGGGGCTGGGTGTTAGGCTCTGGTCGGATGATTTTCTTTGGTGGCTCTTCTGTAACGGTGATTGTCCAACCCGAGGGTTTTGGCATACTTCAGCAGGATCAGGAATGGTTCTTTCTCTTGATAGATGTGACGCAGACCCCTCAGCCTTAGCCAACTATGTTGTGGCGTTAGTCAAGAAAGACAAACCAGAGAAAGAGCTGAAAGCTTTCTGCGCTGATCAGCTGGATGTCTTTCTGCAGAAAGGTACTGTGCTCTCCATGACTTTATCCTTTTCATGGTTTCATTTTATCGGGGGGAGGAGGGAGGCTGATACACCGCTGTTGCCTTCAAAATACTTGTTATACATGAATTGAATATTTCTTACAGAGTGTGAAGGAATAAAGATCTTGTGATTAAAAAAAAATTAGGATGAAGTTGTGTAGCTTGGTCTAGTTCATGGTGGGCAGGAGGAAATCTTCTGAAATAAAAGCTATCAATTTCATTTTAAAGTATCAGTCATGCTGCCAGAGGTTTCTCTGACAGATGTTTGATAACTTTTGAAAACGTGGTCTATATTAATCTTTCAGGCTTCTAATGAGCTTTTTTGTAGCAATTTGGTTCAAATTCAAGGTTTTAAATAAACTGAAATTCTGACACTCATGGGGGAAGTCATTGCGCAGTGTTTGTGATCTGATGTTAAACTGATTCTGAGTGATTTACTCATAAAAATTGCCATAAAGAGGCTGCCAGCTGTAGCTAATGGTATAGCTGTGAGCTTGTTCCTTGATCGCAAGTTTCGACCACACTGACCTGTTAGAACATTTCAAAGTTGTAAATGTGATTGAAGGAAGTGTCTGTTTCTGTCTTTGGTTAATTTGTCTAAACAAACAGCTTCAAGTTCCAAATGTAATTCCAGCTCCTTGAACGGAACTGATGTTTGTTAATCTGAGGTGGTGATGCTGCTGTCAGCAGTCCACCTGGATGGCTCTTTTCGGGGACCTCTCTGGTACATGCAGCGGTGCCCTTAAATCAGTATGTAACGATATCTTCTTGTGTTCTGTATCTGCAGAAACTTCAGGGTTTGTAGATAAACTTTTTGAAAGTCTGTACACAAAGAGTTATCTTCCTTCTCTTGAACCCACGAAGGTAGAAGCAAAGCCTGCAGGCCAGGAAAAAGAAGTCATCAAGGAGGAGGTAACATTATTTTTTGTGTCTGCCTGCCCCTAATTTTCAAATTAGTTATCCCATACATTTGTGAGGCAAAATGGGAAAGAAAAATCCACTTTGTTGTGGCTAGTGCGATCTTTCTGCATCTGAAGAAAAATGGGAGATGACCGTTCAGACAAGAACATTTTTAAATCCCTTTCTAGAATCTGCCTTTGATCTAGACTAACAGCACTCAGAAATCCTATTCAGACGTCCCTGGAAGTACGAGCTGATAATGATTTGGAAGGGTTTGAGAAAAGGTTTAAGCAAAAACATTTTTTTAAATTTCCAATTTTGTATATTCTGTGAGAAACAAATTATTTTAAATGTTTCCTTAATACTTAAAATCAGTGAGATATGATGGCCTTTATTTTGAGGGAAAGTTACTTTTAAGAGTGAGGTAGCGTTAATTTGCCAAGAGTTCTTTCTTTATCTTAAGTTTTATTGACAAAATTGAAAGCAATTGCATTTTTGAGAAAAGCAAAGTAACATTTCTATAGTTATCTAAATCCCTCTGTATATTGTATAATCATCTGCTATCGCTTGTCTAAGATAGTCTCCTAACTTGGTGAAGACTATTGCATGTAGCTTTTGCCACCAAAATTTGCAGTAGCTTTTAAGCAGTGTAAAATGGCAGCAAAAATAAATATTGTTTTTATTCAGGATGCTAACTGTACCTTCAACTAAATCGTGGTCTGATTTTATCCATTTTTAAAAAACAAAAAGTGATACTCATCCTTTATTGGTAGTTGTCTCTTAAACAGAATTTTCAAGAGTCAGTTGAAGAAGAGCGGGAGAGCAGGAAAAAGAAGTATTCCAGTCCACAGAGAAGCCGTACAGATTCCAGTGAACAAAGGTTAATTTTGAACCAAAATATTAATATATTCCTTCTGTATTTGCTGGCAATCTTTAACTGAGGATTTTTACCTTGTAACTAGTGATTTTTCATAAAAATAGTGTCTTTCTCCCTGCTTTTCTGTGTCTGTAATGTGTTATCTGTATGCTGATCACACGCTTGAGAACCCTTCCCTAGAAGTTGGTCTCTTCCAAAAAAATTACAGTACTTTTCAAAAGTTAGTGCCTAGGAGTGTCATCTGTTCCATTCCTTCCCTTGTTATAGAAATGAAAAACATTGTTGGGGGAGCCTTTAGGGTGTTCACACAGTGTCAAGATCACTTAAAACCTGTTCTGTTTTGATTATCTAACTTTTTCACCTTTCCAATTCTTAGTTCTCCCTTTGCTGGTTTCTATAAATCAGTGATTCAGCTTGGAGATTCTGCACTTTTAAACGTAATTTGGGAAATTCTGACTCAAATGCTTCGCTGTACAAATTGGATGGGAAGGATGAACAGTGTCTTGTTGCAAGTTTGTTTTTTCATTTGGTTTCTCTTTTCATAAACGTGGTCACATATGTGTTTTCTAGAACCAGAGAGAAAAAGAGAGATGATGGAAAATGGAGGGACTATGACAGATACTACGACAGGAGTGACTTGTACAGGGAGAAATCTGGCTGGCGGCGTGGCCGGAGTAAAAGTCGTAGTAAAAGCCGAGGGTTAAGTCGGAGTCGTAGCCGCAGCCGGGGCAGAAGCAAAGACCATGATGCAAACAGAAATGTTGGTGAGTAGCCAAGGTGGTGCTTTTGGGGAACATCTGATGTCAGTGAGGTGTGGTGACTCCTACATCTGTACAGTCTACCAGGCTGTAGATGTCCTCTAGTAGTTTCAGCAAATTTTGAGAACCTTGTGTTCCTGAAATAATCAAGATGCTGTTTCTTCAGAGTATAATAATTAGGGGATTGTTTTCTTCTTTGCTAACCTCTTAATTTATCCACAGGTGGATACCAGTGTATGTCAGTAGCTGATATTTTTGTGCTGTGTGTGTTGACAAAGCTGTTAATTTTTTTTTCCAAAGATCTATTTTTTTTGCAAAATAGCGTTACCTTCTTTCTCACTTTACTATGTATTTTTTAGAGAAGGTGTATTTGTAATTGAAGGTGCTTATACTGCATGACCCACTGTTCTTTTAGGGCTAATTCAGGTCAGTTGGAAAAATAAGAAGCGTGGATTACAACAGATTTCAACACATGTTGAGACCATGTCGGGGTAGGTGGGGGTAGGTTTGTTTTTTCAGGCTTTTCCTCTCTCTCTTTCTACTTTGATAGGGAAAGCTGTAATCCAGAATGGAATAAGGAGTAGAGGAATGAATGGGCATTTTGCAAATAAAACATTTAGATTTCTGAAGTTAAAACCCTGTTTGCATTGCACTTAGTTCTTGTTCCATTGGTATGACTAAGCTCCAAGAACAGTTTAATATGCAGAATACAGAATATTTAAGGAAATGTTTAGACTGATGGATAATGTCTTTTTTTCAAGGCTCTGATCTACAGAACAAAGCATGAAGACTTTACCTGATTTCTTTTTTAAACAGAGCACCGAGAGAGATCAAAATTCAAGAGTGAAAGAAGTGATGTTGAAGGCTCATATAATCCAGTTTCCGCGTCTCCCAGTAAATCCTCCGAACAGTATTCCTCTGCACAATCTATTCCCAGTGCTGTCACTGTAATTGCACCTGCGCACCATCTTGAAAACACAACAGAGAGCTGGTCAAATTTCTATAACAATCACAGCAATCCCAGTTCATTTGGCAGAAACCCTCCTCCTAAAAGAAGATGTCGAGATTATGATGGTAAACTATCTGTTCCTTAGTTTTCAGTTTCATTTCTGTTTTCAAATATACTGTATTATTTCAAGTTATACTTTATTTCAATTATTTTGTTCAGTTTCATACCTAATTTGGATTGTTTTGAAACCTCATCTGATACTGTAATGTTGGAGCAATGATTGCATGTTTTCTTTACCAAGAAATTCCAGCGAAAACTGAAATGCTACAAATTGCTGACAATTCTTTTTTTTTCTAAAAGGATTATTAAATGTCCTGTTTTGCAGAGCGAGGATTTTGTGTACTTGGTGATCTCTGCCAGTTTGATCATGGAAATGATCCTTTAGTAGTAGATGAAGTTTCCTTGCCAAGTATGATTCCTTTTCCTCCGCCACCTCCGGGACTTCCTCCTCCTCCTGGTATGCTTCTGCCCCCTTTGCCAGGTCCAGCTCGTAATATGAGGTTGCCAGTTCCACAAGCTCACCCACAGGCACCACCTCCTGTTGTGCTTCCTGTACCAAGTAAGTTAAAACATTCTTCTGTGTTTCTTTATGTCACCAAGTTTAAATGATGGCCCCTTCTGGAAGATCTGTGTGTATTCAAAGTAATGAGTTCAAGTTTCTTTGCTAGCTATGTGCTATTTAAAATATTGCCAAAATAATTCTGAAAAATCATCTTGTAAAATACGATGTTCCTAGCACTCCAAATGGAATCAGGTGAATTGGGCAGGAAGCGGGGGGGGTATCTTTCAGATTATCTCATAACCCTGGTGTCTGGATTGCTCACTGACAATTGGATTACTAGCTTTTTTTTTTTTCCTAGTGCAATAATGTTGACATTTAATCTCCTACAAGTTCTAGTAAATTTCTGTGTGTGTGCTGTATTGTGTATTGCTTTTTAGTAGCAGATAACGGATACAGCTGAGATCTATTGTAGCTCAACAGCGAGCTCTGAGACTGTTCAGCCTTCTTTGTTATCTTACTGCATCTTATAATGTAAATTCTATGAGGAAATGGAATGTTAGATACGTGGTTACTCTGTTCCAGTAACACAATACATACTGGGGTAGTTGTATCAAATAGCAGCAGCTATGGGATGAGAAATAATTTTATGTAGGATTAACCATAAGCTTTGCATGAGCCTTTTAGCAGGTGGAATTGGCTTGCTGTGGAGTGACCCGACAGTGCTCTCTGTAGTTGTGTTCTGAGGGGCTGTGTGTGCAGCTCACTGTTCGTTTTGGGGCATATACTAAGTAGGAATGTATATATTGTATATGGGGCAAACAAGGCAAAAAGAGCTAGACAAATTCCTTGTCTATGAATGCCTTTTGCCCTGTAGTTCTTGTTTTAGAACTGTAATCTAAACATTGCTGATACGATCTCTTGCTCTGAGCAAGCCTGGGTTCTCCATGGCAGAGCTGAGGGAGGAGCTGCTGTAGCTAGCGCAAGCTCTAATAATAATCCTCTGGGGAAGAAAAGACACTTGTGTGTGTGTGTGTGTGTATGTAAAGCTTTGTCCTTTATCTGTGGAGTTATAAGTCTTTGTGATCTGTTCTATGATGTCGTTTTAGGACCACCTTTAACACAGTCAAGTTTGATAAATAATCGTGACCAGCCTGGGACAAGTGCAGTGCCCAGTCTTGCACCCGTAGGAGCAAGACTACCTCCTCCTTTACCCCAGAACCTACTGTACACAGTATCAGAACGTAAGCAAATACCTTTTTTTTTAATCTGGTTGAGATAAGAGTTTTGAAATTCCTCTGATGTGTGATTAGAAATTATTACCTCTGTCCTCCTCCACTACATACAAATCTAAAAAGAAGTCTGATGGCTTTTGCTGTGGTCAGTGCATCACCTGCACTGTGTGAATTGCAGTGGCTTTCTGTCCCTGTCTGAGGAGAGATCATTTGTGGGGACCAACGTTTGGGTTTCCTATGCTCAAAGCAATCAGGTTGTTGCATAAGAAATCTTCAAACTGTTTAGTAGAACATCAGTAGGCAAAAGATGGATCTGCAATCCTGTAATTACTGTTTACCTTGGTCTTCATTCCTGTCCAGTTTTGGTTACTATCGATGAGAGAGAGGTTTGTTTTTTTTTTTCAGCTGTGTATCACAATAGTCTCTACAGTTTTCATATACATTATTACTTTCTTTCTATCTCTTTTTCCAGAATCGACTTTGTTCTAGCTTTCTAACTTAAAAAAAAAAAGGGTGGCTTTAAATGGACATGTCCATCTTCCTTAAAAGCGCTCAATTTTTTTAGAAATGGGGGTTTATGAGGGGAAATAGCAAAATACCTGGAGAACCTTAGACTGCTCTTTTTCAATCCAACAAATATATTTCTTTGATCATGTAAGGAGTAATGGCATTTCCATGTTTTAAATGAGCAAAATAAAATAATAAAATCTCAGTGTTTTATAATATTCCCATCTGTGGTTTTTTTGCATAAATATTCTGAATTTTATTCAAAGGAGGGCTCTAGCTCATGATCCATGTCATTTCCCTTGTGACTTCCATGCTTTCCAGAACTTCAGTCATCAGATATCTTGTTAGATAATCTGTTCAGTTATCTCCAAATGCTGTCAGGCATTTAGATGTTACCATCTGATTCTTTCAGCTTCAGAACTTCTTCCAATGGGCAATTCTGTCTCTGTTAGCTCGCAGGGTGTCAGTGACATCAGCTGCACTGCGTAATTCTGTTCTCTGCAACATCTGTGGAGATTCTCATGTCCTGTTCTCGGGCTGTTAGGTAACAGCTGCTGGTTGCCCTCTTGCAATCAATCATATGCCAAATCCTGGAGGAGGATCTTAACATTAACAAGGTTAATGGAAGTTCTTGGCAGAGAATGAAACTAAACTGTAAAACATCAATATTGACATTCTGGGGCATCTGCTTTAAATTGTAGAGTCTTCCTTGTAGCTTGGAATAAGGAGCTGGCATCTAGAGTGCTTCAGGTCTGTAGAGTCCCCTTGCATAGGTGTTCATTTCTGTTCCAGGATGTGTTTCTCTGGAGGGTTTTCATAGACTTACTCATTTTAGTTCTGGTATAGCTTTTCCTTTTTTTGATTGAAAAAAAAAAAAAAGCATCATCCTTGATTTGAACCTTTGGCTGGAGGAACAGCAAGAGTCAGTTCTGTCATCTTGTGTTCTCATGGTTAGCCCTTTTAATTAAAATAATCATTAGTGCCTTACTGAAGCTAGGCAGCTGATCTCACTCACATAAAGAGAATTTAATAGGTAAGTATTGGTCAAATTACCTGATTTCTCAGCTTTCTTTGACTGGAATCATTTAAGTGCATTCTTCCCCACAAATCCTGTTCTGAAGTAAACTAGACCATTGGCCAGCAGAGACTGAAAATTCTTTGCATCTTAGGCCCTACAGAATAAGTGCACAAACTGAATCTTTTGTTGCTCCCCTTGAAACACTGTCAGATGTTGTGAAGGTTGTCATACAGGCACCTCATTCCTTTTTCAGGCAGCTATTGTGAACGATGTGCTTTTGACAAACAGTACGATCAGATTAAAAAAAAAGAGATAATATTGGCTTGGGCATAAAGTTCAGTTGAGGGTTTTAAATGGCTGCACGTGTGGGCTGTACAACCTCTTCCTCTCTTCTCTTCATCCAAAACAACTTCTGATTCTTGGGCATCCATGCATTTCCGTAAAGGAAAATTAACCCTGAGTCTTAAACTCATTTGAAAAATTCTTTCATTTCTCTTCTTTTTTTATAGATACATATGAGCCAGATGGCTATAACCCCGAAGCTCCTAGTATTACCAGTGCTGGTAGATCTCAGTATCGACAGTTCTTTACAAGAGCACAAACGCAGCGTCCAAATCTAATTGGCCTAACATCTGGGGAGATGGATACAAATCCAAGAGGTAGGAAGGGTTTCTAGTCATTGCTGTTGCTATTTTTTGTCCAAGACCATCAACACTTTTCCCTTTTTCAGGCTGAAAGCAATAGTTTTTCTCACTTATCTAGTATTTCAGAGCAATTTTCAGACATCTCTACCTTTTTTCACCTGCTAATATGGCCATATTACAGTCAAAGCAGCCTTTTTGGTTAAAAATAACCACTTGCTTGGGAATGTTACAACATTTTTTTTGGTTGGGTGGGTGGGATTTGATTCCTCTTTGGCCAGTGAAGGCACTTTTCGGGTGCTGGGTGCTTCCAGAAAGACAAGTGGTGCAGAAAGACGGCCTTAAGCAGTACAGCCTGGAGGCTGCCTTTGATTTGCCGAGGGCACGTTTAGGACCTGGGGCACAGAAGCGATGATCTGCAATACCTGCCTCGGCTGCTGTGATGCCAGTGAAGAGGGGAACTGTTGTGGGATGTTTTTGTAATTGGTGGTCTGTTCTCTCTAAAATGAACATTGCAAGTAGCATTCTAATTCTCCTACCTGTGGAAATCCCGCTCTGCATTTAAGTAATTCTGGATCCTTAACTGAGTGAATGTGGATGTAGTTTCTTAGTGGTGACATGTACAAAATCTCTTTTAGGGGAGAGAACAAGTCAACGCTCTTTAAAGAAATTTTTTTTCTGTTAGCATAACTTTCTCTCCTGCTTTCCCTGCCCCAATCCTTAAAAGGAAAGTTGTTAAATTTCAGTGTTCACTGTTAACACTTCAGTGTTTCTTATTCGGTAGATGAGAAAGATTATTATTTTTTTCCAATAGTTCATTCCAGTGACTCATCCTATACAGAATATTGTTAAATATTATTGCAAAAATTGCTGTTGCTGTTTTCATCTTAATGAACATCATGAAGGCAGGGTAGGGGCCTCATGGCTGGCCTTCAGATTCTCTCTAAGAACCCACTCCAGTTGTAAGGCATGGGTGAGTGTTCGGCTGTGGTGCCTCAGGCTGCTTGTTTTATTGTCTTTGTCAAGTGTGTGAAAGGTTTGCTCTCAAATCATCCTCCAAAGAAAGATTGAAAGTGTATGCCCAAAAATACCCGGTCTTTGTTCTCACCAGTGTAATCAACAGAGCTCTGGCGTATATAAAAGCCATAGAAAATTGACTTAGAACTCAGACTTCTTTTTAGGAGTTGAATATTTAGCATACACAGGAGATTAACAGCAGTAGCATAGTCTTTAAAAGGTTGTAAGTAAATCCTTGGCATATTGTGATCTGGTACTTCAGCTTTGTGTTTGTAGAAGCTGCTTCAAACTTGAAGGTCTCCGAGTATAATTTCCTGCCATAGCTCTGCTTAATTAACAGTTTGTTGCTGAAAACTGGATGGAGGGATGACAAGGGGATAGCAGTGGGAGGAACATGTTCTTGGATGCCTTTTCACTGTCAAAGGTTAATACGGGGGGAGTTGGTTGTTCGTTCATCCCATGCCACGTTGCAGAGCTCTAACCTGCACTCTGGGAAGCTAGCCTTGTTTCTTCAAGCTAATACTAATCCTAAAGGTCAAAATCTCATCCCTGCCGGCTGGACTAAGGTTTTGTTTCCCTCAGACTGCTTACTTAGGCTAGTAACTTCATAAACAGAACTGACCGACTTGATAAAGTCTTCCTAATTTTTATGTTTTTAAACTCCATCCTGTTTTGCTGTTTAAGTGAAAGCTCCGCTGATGTTTGGTAAATAACACAGGGCTTTTTCCTTTCTTCCAGCTGCCAATATTATCATCCAGACTGAACCTCCCATCCCCATTACAAATAATAGCAGCAATGTAACTAGAGTTGTCCTTGAACCAGACAGCAGGAAAAGATCTCCAAGTAGCGTGGAATGTCCTCCATTAAAGAAACCCTGGCTGGCAAAGTAAGAATTAACAACTCTAGTTGAGTTAATTGGAATGCACTTTATTGCTGACAATGCTGTAAATATAGCTATGCACTAGTCCCGGTAATCCGAGCTGGTTGGGTCCAAAAATCTGTGTCCACGTCATATGGAGACTAAACGTTTGGTGGTGGGAGGAACTCTTTTTTGTTAATGTCTAGAGTGTATATTTTTAATGAGAAAAATAAAACTTAAAATTGCTGCCTCGCTTAAGTATATGTATGCCCATCTAAACTACTGTCTTCCTCTCATTTTCTCTAGGCAAGCAAATAACAACCAGAATAAGCCAGGATTTTTGAAAAAGAATCAGTATACTAATACAAAATTAGAAGTTCGAAAAATTCCCCCAGAATTGAACAATATTACACAGCTCAACGAACATTTCAGCAAGTTTGGCACTATTGTGAACATTCAGGTAAAAACAAAGTTCAGTTGTATACCTGTGTGTGGGTGTTTTATTTTCCCTGAAGCCTTCTTGAATATTGCAGCTGAACTACATTCCTTGAGAAATCCTAATGGAGGTTAACTGGGAGAGTAGGTAATCAAATTCAAAGAAACCTTTTCTTGGTCCACTCTGTATTATTATTTTAACTCTGTAAAAGTATGTGGGCTTTTGCCTTCATGAGGTCTTATTAAATTTGAAAGGCTTGAAGGTTTAACAGCGTCTAAACCAACTCAAGTTTTTGAGCAGCTTGTGTATAATTTTTGAAAGAGATTCTAACAATTTCTGTCTTGTGTGATAGTCCTCCAATATTTCGTAGTCAGAATTTTGACAAAGATGCTAGAGGAGAGACTTCTTATGCATCAGTCTGTTACCACTTTGCATCCTAGAACTGGCTCCAGTTCAGTGGTGTTCCTTGCACTTTAAGAAGGGGAAAAGTACTATGTAAGCAGAACACAGGTAGTTACGTGGTTAAAGTAGCATTTGATTTCTGTTTATTTTTCTAGACAAAACAGTTGCCTCTTAGTCCTTGGTTAGAGGTTGGAATGAAAAACAGGCACCTGGGAAGCCTCTGTATTTCTTGCGTTGATGATTTTATGTCTTGGCCCAAAAGATGCTGTGGTGCTTTCTGCACCTTGATAATGAAATAATGTATTTACAACATGCTATCTCAATCGTTCTACTAATAATAAGTCCAAGATGTGTTTTCATTCCTGTGATTAATTTTTTGAGAAAAATAGTCTTATTCAAGACTGTTGGATAATGCTTCTTTGAGAATGTCATGAGCCTTTGCATTGCCCATCCTTGGACAGCAGTCTTCTTTCAGGAAGTTAAAATAAAGAGCCTTGGGGTCAGCACTAGGTTCTCCACAGTCGTACCCCAATGGCAGTTCATAGTGCTCTGGATATATGGTAACATTTGGTGGAGGAGTCTTATTTTTATTTTATTTTGCTGTATATAGGCTTTGCTGCAAGTATGAGTAATCTTGGCCAAAAGGTACGTCTTTGATTACATAGAATGGTTTACCATTATTCTGAGCTGTCACTATCGTTGGATGTCCCACTTCTTATTGCGGATTATTTGTAGATAGGTTTGCTACTGGTCGAGATGTTTTCTTCCTTGAGAAATAATGCCTTCTAATTAACTTTTGGTTCAGGTTGCTTTCCAGAATGATCCTGAAGCAGCTCTAATTCAGTACTTAACTAACGACGAGGCTAGGAAGGCCATTTCCAGCACAGAGGCAGTTCTGAACAATCGGTTTATAAGGGTGCTGTGGCACAGAGAAAGCGAGCAGCAGCCCCCATTGCAGCAGCAGCAGCAGGCACCCGCACAGCCTCTTCATCACCAGCTCCACCTTCAGCAGCAAGCCCTGGCCACGACTCCAGCTGTGACGATGCATAGCAATCTGTCAAAGGTATTGTCCTGTCGTAAATGAGTGACTGAGTGGTGAAGGTTGTCAGCATTCCTAAATGACTGTGGAGTAAATCTTCTTTCCTTTTTTTTAATATCTGTTGATATACAGGTGATGAATAAACCTGGTGCCTATGTCCTTAATAAAGTCTCAGTGAAACGTCGCCTTGGAGCAGCAGGGGGAAACCAGCCCGACTTAAGCCAGCCCGGGGCTGTGGCAGAGGACTCTCCGGTAAGTTTATGAAGGCTGTCCATCCTCATCCTTCCGGTTAAAGCTTTGGTGGCTGTTAGCTAAGAAGGAACTAGCACATAGAACTTGCAAATTGTTCACAGTTGGTTCTGGTTTTTGTTACTCATCTTCCATGCAGCCGTGGTCGGTCATTTCTTCCTCATTTCGTTAGCTGTTTGTATAAAATAAGGACAATGACTTCAGAAACAAAGTATCAGTATTTTAAGTAGCATAAAATATTTCTGGCAGTGCTTCATAGTCATCAAATTTAAGAGCCTATATGTGATGTCAGCTTTTTGTTGGTGAATCTAATTGCTTTTCCCAGTGATTTTTGAGTTTATGCTGTGCTTTAACAGTAGTGCTAGAAGCTTATAGGATACTTCTGCAGAGAGTTCAAGCTGATACAGTTTAATTCACATGGCATCGTAGTGCAGCATGTGCTCTCAGCCACAGAGAAGTCCTCCTTTTAAGAAATGAGGTATGCAGGTGGCTTTCTCTTTGATCAGGAGGTGTGATGTTAGACTATGACTGTGAAGCTGAGTATAAAGCAGAGGCAGAAGATCAGCTCCAGTGGTCTTCCTAGTGGATATCGGGATACGGAGGGAGTTTGGGATAAAGAAGGATGGAAAGTATATTTTGCAGAAATCCTTTTAACAAGTGTTTAAGTTGATGGCTTCCAAGCAAGCTGACTGTTAGAGTGATGCCTTTATGCATGTATTTTAATTGCCTTGGTCTTTTTGTTTTGTTCCACAAATCTGGAAGTTTGTGTTCATGTTTCGCAGAACACATTCCTCTGAAACTTATTGATGGTATATCATATTCATTTGAAGCTATTAACGTATTTCTCTGTGTTTTTACTATTTCAGACATTTCCTACTTCTACAAGCCACTCAAAAATGGTTTACAGTTCTTCAAACTTAAAGACATCTATGAAGCCTGGTTCAGGATCTAAACCTCACGATGTGCAAGAAGCCCTTAAAAAAAAACAGGTACTTTACTGCTCATTGGCTGACTGACAGCATAACGGTCAAAGTACTTTATAAAGAAAAGTCCGATAGGCAACTTAAACCTCAAATATTGCTGTACAGCTTTCTACACTAGTGTAGTTCTTGTCATTGATATTGGACTATCTTGCAAATGCACACTGAGGTTAATCATGGGTAAGGGAGGATTCCTTTTGGGTTCTCTTACTTGACACACTTGGTCGTGTGTGGGTTTTCTGGGTTTTCTTGAGGCATTTCTCTGGTTTTCATCTCTGCAGGTTTGAGACACTTAAATGGCAAGGTAGGATATGTTTGTTAAGAGGTCTCTGAAGGGTGCAAAAATTTGGTAGAGTACTTCACAGCAGGAAGTTAGCAACTCTCTAGTGTTTTTTTTCCAGATCAGATATATTTATGCTTATGTGTTTTGCAGACTAGTAGTTCTTATTATGGCTTTCACTTCTATAGCTTGAAGAAGAAAATACTATATTTATATGAGTATGTATAATGCTGGACTGCTTTTTACTGATTGAAAGAATTTCCTCCTCATATAGGAGGCAATGAAACTCCAACAAGACATGAGGAAAAAGAAGCAGGAGATGTTAGAAAAACAAATAGAATGCCAGAAGGTAAGTCTGGAATGTTTTCTAGTAAATACGTTCTGATTTTGTAGATACCTGTCTGTTCAGTGTTTTCCTGGAATTTTATGTTCTTGCTCTTTTATTAATACATAGATGTTGATATCCAAGCTGGAGAAAAATAAGGCCATGAAACCAGAAGAGAGAGCAGAAATAATGAAGACCTTAAAAGAACTAACAGGAAAAATATCTCAGTTAAAGGATGAATTAAAAACTTCATCTACAACCTCTACACCATCAAAATTGAAGTCCAAGACAGAGGTACTTATTGCGCAAGACACTTGCCCAGCTGTCTTTTGCATCTATTTCTAATATCGTGTCCTAACAGTGCAGCAGCATTAGATCAAAACCCTTCCAAGCAGTATTTTTAATTAGAGAGTGATAGCTATGGACGAGCAAGGTGTGGTTTTAAGGAACTCAAATAACCTAGTTTTGCATGTAGCTCATTCAAGCTTGCTCCAATTCTGAATCAGAGAGTTCTGGGTCCTTCAAAAAATGGGTTGGGGAGGGGCATGAAGGCAATTAAACTGAATTTAGAGGAACGTATGGATATTGTGTACGGACCTGTCTGTATCATTTACGTAAATATATTGCTGAAGAAGTGGAATAAAACATTAAAAACACACATTACAGTTCTGCTTTTCCCTTCCATTTTCTTTCTGCACCTTTTTCTCTTAAGGCACAAAAGGAACTTTTAGATGCGGAACTGGATTTTCATAAGAGACTCTCCTCTGGAGAAGACACAACTGAATTGCGAAAGAAGCTAAATCAGTTACAAGTAGAGGTGAGTTTGTCAGGATTGACGCTTTTAATGTATTTATGATACAGAAGTGTTTTAAATCCTTTCAAACTGAGGATGGCTTTCTGCATTCCTTGTCGTCTTTAAACAGGCTGCCCGTTTGGGCATTTTGCCAGTTGGGCGAGGAAAGACGGTGCCAGCCCAAGGAAGAGGACGAGGACGGGGCCGTGGTGGGAGAGGAAGGGGCATGTTGAATCATATGGTGGTGGATCATCGTCCCAAAGCACTAACAGTTGGAGGCTTTGTTGAAGAGGAGAAAGATGAATTGTTACAGCACTTCTCTGTAAGTATGAAGTCACATTAAAAAAAAAGAAAAACCTGAAGACGACAGTTGTGGCCGAACTATAAATCTGAGATTAAGTAGGTAACCGATACCCTGGATGTGTGCTTACTTGTAAAGAGAGGCATGCTGAGAGCTTTGTAGATAACTGTTTCTTTTCTGGATTCTTGAAGATGCAAGTCTTATTGTTAGTGCAAAAAAATCAAAGCCTTCATCCTGAAGTGATGGAACAGGCTATGGATAAGCAAACAGCTTCAAGAGTTACTGGGGTGTAAATGTAATGTCTTCTGTATCTGCTTTCCAGCAGCTGCCCAATGCATTGTTTTAATGGGAAAAGCTAAATAGCTTATTCTCATTAATTCTGCATTGAAATAGTTTAAAACAGACTTTAGAAGGCTGAAAAATACTTATAAGCCTCTCTCTGTTTACAGATATTTTTCAGATTAGCAATTCATACCATTTGTCTTGTTTCTCTCCAGCTCAAGAAGCAAAGCACTGTTTTGCTAAACAGGACATGAATTGCAGAGAACTTAAATTTGTTTACAAACTCGTGGTAGAACAAATAGCTTGCTAGTTTGCAAGCTAAGTTAACAGATGTGTTAGCATCATAACTAACTTAACATAAAAAAGGAAAACTGATTTTACATTTCCATCAGTTACTTTTCCCAGAATGGTGTTTTTTCATGTGCAAGGCTAGTAAACTTCTTGGGGAGGTGATGTAATACTTCATAAATAGACTGAGCATGAAATCAAAGCTTGATCAAGTCCGTTTGGTATTTCTGGATGCTCCTTGCATAGCAAGTGACCGATATGGAAAACTAACTTTACCAAATCCTGCCCTTTAGAGCTGGATGTAGAAAAGCAGTAGAGTTCAGGAGAACTGGTAATCTGAAAGTTTGCTAGTCTTGAGTGGGAACAGAGAATTTTACAGTTCTTCATGCAGTGGGGTCAGCGTTGCTCTTGGGGGAACTGTTCCTCTCTGCTTTGCCCTCATTGCTTATCAGAAGACGAGGGGCCACTGCTGCTGCTTGGATTGGGTAAATTCAGCGCAGAGTGGTGTGTTTTGATCAAAGAACTCTTAATGGTTTTTAAACTACTTTTCTCCTGCTATTCATATTGAACCTGAAGTTGACTACAATTTTCTTTTGTGATGCTCATACTCCATGCATAAAGACTTTCTTTTTTGCTTGTTTTAGGGTTTTTTTTACTATTTAAATGTCATTATGCAATATATAAATTCTAAAAATGCAAACTTCTTGTCAATCTAGCCATGCTAGATTATGTTTTGTTCTCCTCCCAGTGGTATACTTGTAGAACATATTCAGGAGCTCTACAGCAAGGTTTGATGCCTGTTACTGAAATCTCTGTTGCCCGTTAAGGAGCTCTAGAGGACTAAAGTACATCAATGAAGGGCAGAGGAGAAGAAGGAAAACAGTGAATTCAAAGAATTCACTTCTGAGCTGTAAACTAATACACTTATTTCATTTCCTTGTGCAAAATGAAGCTCCACTTATTAGAATAACAATAAATCTGAGTTTTGCCCAATAATACAGGTACAAACACTGCAATGTTACTGAAGGATGCAGCTGAGATTTCTCTGGCTTTCACTTTTCTGTCAAAAAATGAGGTTTCAGTGGCACTTAGCTACACTGCAATTGTGGCACATAATTATCATGTTTTTGGAGGAGAATATTACTACTGTTCCTAACCGGCTTTCCTCCCATAGAAATTTGGAGATATTGAAGACCTTCAAGAAGAGGATTCCCCGTTAAGTGTTGTTCTCACTTTTAAATCTCGCTCAGAGGCTGAGAATGTAAGTAGGATGATGGATGTATTTTTTTCATGGTTCTAAAATAAGAATTTTTCGCTTCTCGTGTCTGCCTTTGTATTTTAAAGTGTAGGAGGCTTTGATCCCAGCAGTTTGAGCTGGGCAGTGTGGGTGTTTGTTGCTGCTGCATGCGGTGTCACTAAAGGGGGAGATGCCTCCTGTTTACCTTGAGAGCAGCACAGGTCTTGTTTGCTGATAAAGGATCAATGTCACAGTTGGTTAGGAGCTCTGTTCATCTTCTCTGATTGCTGCTAGGTGAGCATGATGTAGCAGATTCAGGTTTGAGTGAAATTGCTCTCGGAAGACTGAAGTGGATAGTTGTGGATGATATGTTTGAGATCTCCAGATGTGCATCTGCATGATGGTCACTGGGTCTGGCTCGTTGTTGGTGATCTTAAAACTTTTTCACATTATCCTCTTTTTGAAAATATGTTCATTTAAAATACGATCTAGGCTGCTAACCAAGGATCCCGGTTCAAAGACCGAAGGCTACAGATATCATGGTACAAACCTAAGGTACCCTCTGTGTCCACAGAAATTGAGGAAGAGGAGTCTAAGGAAGAGGTATGAAAACATGTTAAGAACCTAATCGCTCTTCTAGAAATCTAATAGTTAAGAGCTCTTTTAGGATATAGTTCTCTGTTTACTGAAGAAATTTCATAAAAGAGGAAAGAGGTCTTTGCAAACCAGAAATTTACCTGGTTTCGAATAGTCAGTTATGTTTTGCACATTTTAAAAAAGGGAAAAGGAAAAAATAATTACACTTTCTGGAAGGGATGCTGATTTGTCAACTACGAAAGTAAACCTCTGATTCTCTATATGCAGGCTGCTAATCCTTCTACTTCACAGTATTGATGCTCCACTGAAAGATAAGTTACATACGCTCTTTCCTGCAATTATGAACACGTGAAACTTTTAAAGGTTTTTCCAGCATTTAACACAGTTTAAAGCTCTCATTTCAGAGAGGGTGGGTGGTTTATTCCTGCTTCTTTTGCAGGCTGGCTTTCTTTTTCTCTCTTGATGTGTGAGGCTGCTGTTCTCTCTGTCAGATTTGTTCAGTGTAATTGTGTGCTCTTCAGTGAGACCTGCAGTAAACAAGAACCTGATGTAGGGTACCACTGATGCCGTGTTGTGTGACTTGTTTCCTAAGATACAGCGTGGAACTTCCTTGCTTAGACATACCTCTCTTTCTTCATCTAGGAGACTGAAACCTCAGACTTATTTTTGCACGAAGATGATGATGATGATGATGAAGATGAGGATGAATCCCGTTCTTGGAGAAGATGAAACTTGATGTTGAAAATGTATAATTTTAGGAATATAGTTCAACCTACATCTTTTAAACATTTATTTAAGGAAGTTGATGAGCCAAAAAAAGCTTTACTTTCTTTTCAAACCATGAGATTTAAAGCGAGCAAAGTTTGTTCTAAAAACATTTCGGATCTAGAGCTGTGATACTAAGCTAGCCAAAGGCCCAGTAACGTTTTACATAATTACCAAGCTCACCAGGATGGTGATTTTTTTCTATTTAAGGAGGATAAAAAAAGAGAGGGGAAAAAAAATAGTATTTTCTTGTCCTCTTTTTGTGTCACCTGTATTACCTTGTTTTGGGTTTTTTATAATGTTATTGATTTGTTAGTTTATAATTGAAAAGATATTACAGGTTTTATTTAGCAATATTATGGGGCTGGGGGAAAGACGCAAACTTTCATTAAATGTTATGAAAGAAAAAAATTGCCTCATTCGCTAATTGAAAAAGGGTAGCGTTTTATTTCCTATGGAATCGCTTATTGTAGGAGTTATTTGTGGCTAGACTTGTAAATCATTTATTTCAATATGTTTGAAAGCCACAGGGTTTCTGTGTTTTACTGCTTTTGTGAGAGGAGATGGAAGAAGCAATTTAACAGGGTATTGTTAGAATATTGTCCAGTTCATTCTGCTTCACAGGAAACATCGACAATGACACATTTGAGTAGATGTTCACCCACTGTTGGTTTTCTTCAGCAGTTTCAGTGGAAGGTTCAAGTTTAATTCAGACTGTTTGTTTACTGCATCTCAGTATTTGTGAGCACAAACATAATGAGTTTCCTTCCTCAAAAGCAGCTGAACTGGCAGCTGCCCGCCAGCCCGTAGGGACTCTTCCCCCGCTCTCCGTTACCGACTGTTTCTGTTCAAGCCCAATCCATGAAGCGTCCAGAGCAAAGTGCTTTTAGCCAACAGAGTGTCGGTGTCGTGCCCCGAGGCTGGGGTTAAGCCGTGGTGGTCTCCAGGCAGCGTTCGGAGCGGGTGTGGAAGGTCGGTGGTTTATCTCCTGGTGTAGTTTTGTTCAGGCGCGTGTCAGGTGGACACCCTTACGTTCCCCGTTGCCTTGTTCTTGTCCCGTTTTACAAACCCACGCGCCCATACTAACACCACCCCCCAGTAACCGTGTGTGGGGTGAGAGAAACGGGGAGAAAAGTCCAGATCCTCGAGCCCCGTGTGTCTTAACTGGCATGCTGCTCTCGCAGTTCAGGAGCGGGTTGTCTCGGAAGCACTTTCCTCAACCCGGTCCGTTGGTACCGTGCACCTTTCAGTGCATTTTGTGTACGTTTTGTACTCAATAAACAGAAGGTCAGTGCAAAAATGCTCTCCTTTTTTGAATAATTAGTTGGCCAGGATGTTTCCCAGCAAGTTCCTGGCTGAGGAAAAACATCATCAGAACCTTTAAGTTGCAGTGGCTCTGAACTCAGCTGGTGACGTGTGGTTGAGCGTGCTGTTGGGTCAACAGCTCCCCGACTTCGTTATCCTTCTGCCGGGGCAGTGTTACAGAAGTCAAACCAGTGTAATTTTCTGTTTCCTCCTCAGCTGAAGGGAATATTTCAGTATTCTGTCTCTTCACATTGGAACATTGCCTCTTGATATAATTAATTCCTGCTAATGCTGGGGCTAAATTACAGACATGAAGAAATGAGAGGAAACCAATCCTACAACGTCTTGCTTTTCTCCCATCATCTCTAATAGTTTTTTTCAATGTCTGTGGCTCAGTCAGTGTATATTTTGAAAAATCCATTGCAACAAACATGTTTGAGTCCTGACAGTTTAAAAAATGATAGAGGGAACAAAAGGATTTATATATTTTTTTGTACAGAGTTTTTTCTTAAACTGTATAATTTTGTAAATATTTTGCTTTTTTGTGTACTAAAACTACCAGCGTATAGATTTCAATAAGAATTGTTGTATTTTTGTATTTGAAATGAAAATTACAGTGAATGAATGGAGCTGTAAGCAAAGTTGCAGTAGCCTTTGAGACGCGTAGAATGGGATTCCTTTTCATATGGTTTTAGCTCCAAAGTGACAGCGGAGTGGCACGCGGTGTTCGGGGATGCTCGCCCCTGCCCCGCGTGCTGCTGTTGGAGCTGGCCGGGCAGGAGGGGAGCGAGTGCAGCAGCCTCATTTCATGGTTTTCTGAGAGCTTCGTGGAATTTCTCTTTTTCTTCTTTTTTTGCCCCTTTAGAGTACACACTGGCAGGCTTACAGAAATCCTCAAGTGACATCCCAAACGTGATTTCTGAACGCGGAGGCGCAGGGGTGGCTCGTGCACCGAGCGCAGGCTGTGGTGTGACTGGGAGGTGATGGTGGGCGGCACCGCGGTGCTGGAGGAGGAGGAGGAAGGCTGTTTGACCTTCGTGTTGCCAAAGCTTGCGCATCTCCCTGGGTTTTGGGGTTCGCTAGGCTGCGTTAGACTGCTTGGGGTTGGATTATTTTGCTTTTTGTTTGTTTGTTCTGATGGGTAACACCACAGCACAGCTTCATTTTTATGGTGACGTTATCGTGACATTAGTGTGTACTTCCAGAGGGCACCTTAGAGAAAATCTGTCATCGACACAGCCGTGCACCCCAGCCGGTGTATTTACCGAAGGTGTGCGATAGGATGTTACCGGTCTGAGCGGGGGGTGTAAACACTGAAAGAGTGTGTGAGGAGAAAGTAACTGTTGTGAAGAGTTATCTCCCTTTCCTTGTCGGATCAACGTAAGCAAAACAAACCCCAGCGCTGAAAAGATAAATCTGAGAACAGGTGCCTGCTGATTGTGAAACCGGCGCTTCCCTGGACAAAATCATGTGAAAAGGAATGCAGTTGCTCTTGGTGTATAGTAAACTTGTACTATAGTTTTTACAAATTGTGAACTTGTGTAATAGTCTAATAGGAGATATTGTTGAATTTCTAACTGTTTATACATTTAAATTCATATATGTAATGTTTGTTTTATTGATTACAATCTGAATTTCTAAGATGCATGTTGACTTTTTTGCAATAAAGATATACTGTGGAATGGTTCAAGATTTAGAAGAGACAAAGAAAAATCTAACTTAAATAAATGGGACAGCAGAACCATTCAAAAAAAATTACAACCCTCACAAAAAGAGCGTTATCACTTTTTTTTTTGGCGGGGGGACGTGCGGGTGTGAAGGAGGTGCTTATTTGTGGGGAGGGGGTGTGCCAGTTTGTTTGACTTAACAGACTAAAAATCTGCGCGTGCAGCGGTGCTCTGCAATAGGACTGAGCAAGACGGGTCACGGAGGAGGGGGAGGGATGCAGGGGGGCAGAGGGACTCCAGGAAAGGCTGTTTGTGTTTTGGGGAAGGTTGATGGTTTGACAGGAAGAGGAACGGTTTCAGCGTGTTGAAGGCTCCCTGGAGAGGGCAGAAGGATGCAGGATCTGTCCCCAGCGGGATCCCCTGGCCTGGGCATCGCCTCAGCAGCTCCCCGATGTTCTCGCCATGAGAAGAGAGGTTCAGGTAAAGGTAAAAGCATCAGAACCTGACGGTTATCTCAACTCTTTCTTATTTGAAATCTGCATCTTTAGGCACCGGAATATTTTAGTTCCCTGGCCTGTGTGACTGACGTGAGGGTTTTCCATCGCTGGGCTCAGAGGCAGGGCGATGACCCCAGCGCTGCCGGGGCGATGCACGGGCAGGGGCTGGGTGCTGTGCCGGCAGCGCTGCTGCTGTGTTTGGAGGGGGGATGCTTTGCTCCACAGTGGGATGCAGCTAGGGTTTATTTCTAACAAATCTGAGAGCATCTGAAGTTGCCATCAGGCGACGAGCTCACCACTTCACGCTTTGCTCACCGGCGAGCGGAGGGCTGGTTCCCCATTCCCCCGTAGCTGCTCTGCGCCGTTTCTTTTGGGGAGGGCTCAGGGCAGCAGTGGGCGAGGGTCCTCCTGCCCTGGGTTGTGCCCACTGCCTGGGGAGTGGGCTGGAGTTTATTTCATGGGCAGCAGCAGGGTAACAGGGCAGGTTGAATACACCAACTAAATGTTTGACAAATCAAAGCGTGGGGTTATTTCCTCTGCAATAATAATTTCTCATCACGAGAGGTCGTAACGGGACACCTCAGGGACCAGCGGGGGGTTCTCACGGCGAAATCCGTCTCCCGAAGGGCAGCAGCCGCTCCAGTGAACGGCAACGGTGCAGCAGAAAGGTTCGGAAACCCCCGGCCAGGGAGGTACCGGCGTCCCCCTCCTGTGGCTGGGCTGTCACCCGTCCCGTGTTCTAGCAGCCGAACCCCTCCTGTGCTTCCTCGTGCGGCCGCGGCTCTGCTGAGAGCTCCGCTCTCGACGGCGTTGGGTTCATCACAGCCTCGTCCACGCATCTCTCACCGGTAACCTCAGAGCACTCTGCTCCGTGATTTATGTAAATGCTGATAAATTATACATTCCTGGCACTTAGGTAACTCATGTGAAAATTATTTGGAGCTAACTCAACATAACGTACCTCTGTGCTCTCTGGTGGCTGGAGAGATGTCAGACAGCCCGTCCCCTCTCCGCTTTCGGACGTGGCTCCGGGTTATCTGCGGGTCAAGGAAGCGCGAGGGGGCTCCTGGCACAAGCGCGTTTCCAGCCCTTGGTGTCCCTGCCCTGCACGGAGTTAAGTCTAAACCTCAGCCCGTGCGACTCCTTCGGTTAAGCCCCGAGAAACGTGACCGTGGAAGGGATGAGTCTGACGCCAGGCGACAGGACTTCTCCCACCCCCTTCGACTATTATACTTTAATTTCAAATTTTAATGAAGATTTCAGGGAGCATCAATGTAACAGGGATGTGGAGGCAGCAGGAAGCTGAATATTTGTGCAGAGCTACACGGCAGCACCCCGCAGCCCCCCGCCACCCATCCTCCCCCAGCCTGGGGGCATCATCGGGTCCAGGGGTACGGACCCCCCAGATCCGCTGCCCTGGAAACAGCCCCAAGCCCTGGGGCGGGGTCCCACAGAGCCTCTTCCAACTGGAACACGTTCCAAATGAATCCCAGGGCAGATGCGATGGAAAATCATTTGTTAGAGCACCTGGAGCAGGGAAATCCGGGGTTTGGGTGTTGAACTGGTGACGGGCTGGTTTGGGATCCGGGGAGGGGAGGGGAGGGGAGGGCAGGGCATCACCCGCTGCAGCTCAGCCGTGGTGCAGCTCCAGGAGTTGAGCAGCTTCACCTTCTGCTTGGATGAGTTTGAAGACGCAGCAGCTCCCGTGGAGTTTTTGGACCATGCTGGGCAAGTAGAGAAGAGATTTGGTACCGTGGGCAAGTCGTAAAAACCCTTCAATTTGGAAAAAAAATTGGAAATTTTTTTTTGTAATTTTTTTTTTTCCACTTTGAAAGTGGACAAATAGGCGCATTTGCTCTCACTGGCTTTTGGATGACAACCAAACTGTGTGAACACAAGACCCAGCTGCGTCGGGAGGCACGTGTGAGGATGCTGAACCCCCGTCTCTGCCGCTGGTTGAGTTTTTGTTCTGTTGAGTTTTTCTGGGCAGCGCGGGGACCATCCTGCCCCACGCACTCTCTGCTCCTTCAGTCGGATGCGGAGGCAAATTCTCCGGGTCAGGTGGGGGGGGTTTAAGAGCCTCTGCCCAGACGCACACTGGCCTGTCCTCGCTCCGCTCCTCGAGCGATGAACAGTTTCACAGCAGCTGAAAAACCAGCTTCGGGCCACTGAACCTTGGCAAAGCACGAGGATTCTAGGTCCTCTTTTGGCTACACAGTCTTTGGCCCTTTGCAGGAAATACATTTTTAATCCTGTTTAACATTTCAAGCTCTTGTTTGAAAGCAAGTTGTTTTCTAATTATGCTTAGATTTTTTTAAATATCTTTTTTCTAAACCAAGCCATTAATTTTTAAGTGTGTTCCTTTAGGCAACTGTCTGAACAGCACTGTTTGTGTGGTTTCAGTTCACTGCATTCACTCAGATAAGGGCCCGGAGTGAAAAGCCAGTCCCAGAACCCGCCTGGGGTCCCGTGTCCCCTGGGCCGGGGTCCCCGTGCTGCCCATCCCTGTCCCCGCAGCCAGCCCGCAGCCGGGGCCCAGGACCAGAGGTGCAAAACGCAGGTTCTCTTCGAACATTCGGTCTCTGTTTCGGGCCTGAGCAGCCGGATCCCATCTCTTCCCTTTTCCCGTGGCTGGATTCATTTTCCCTGGTCTCGTTCCCTTATTCCCCCCAGGACGGGCGGACCCCCCGGGGCCAGGAGCAGCCGGGAGCGCCCAGAGCTCCTTCCCCGCCGGCTGGTCCAGGCTGCAGCGGACGGGCTGGAGGGACCCTGCAGCGGTGGGGGGGGTTCAGAAGCAGCAGGAATCCTGGAAATCCTGCCGGAGAAACCTGCGAGCGAAGGGCGAGACTCTGGGGGCGGTGGGGTGACACCCCCGGCCCCCCCGGCGGAGGTGCGGCTGTTTGACTTGTTGATTAGCAAAAGCACCAGCAGACCTACTGTTCCAGGGCATGAATAATTAATGTCTGTTCCTCATTAATTTCTTGTGGAACAGAGTTCTGGTAGACTGCATTGAGATGTGTTTCTAGAATTAGGAGCAAATACAACAAAAAAGAGACGCCTGACAGATGAGCGCTCTGTTCCACCCCCGCCGTCGCGCTGCTCCTGTTATCTCCATCACGAACAGGTCGGGTTTATTTTTAACAAGCACCGAAATGTCCTTTGTTACAGTTTTAATTTCAGGGGATGACCCAAGAAGCAAGTTCTGTAATTCACGCACATTACAAGCGAGTACGAGGCAGAGCTCCCGGTTAGCGTGAACTGTCGGGCGCCTTGCATTCCCGGGACCTCAAATCCAAACCTTGTTTATTGAAAAATTCAAAAAATAAGATTGCATCAGCTTTCCAAACGCCACTGCTGGAAAACGGGCTGTTGGTTCTGCCAGGACAGGTGCCCCGAACCCGAGTGCTCTGGGTGATACCCTATCGCCTCGGAGGCGGCCGCGCTGCCGGACCCTCTCCTTTGAAAGCCTGACACTCCGTGGCCCCGCCACCGAGCCGGGCAGCTCCTGTAACGCAGCAACTTTCTTTTTGCTTTGTTAAGTTGGGCTCTTCAATCTCCTTAATGAATAAGAGAATCAAGCCGGGTAATGGATGCTTGGCCGTTTAGCTGATGAATAATTGACTGTCTGGGTAACCCTAGATACCTCCTTGATCAGATTGTGCGGTGGAGCAGCCGTGTCACCCAGGCGCGGCGTGGCACGTGGTTTTAGGTACCAAAAATGTGCCGAGTGAACCCAGGATCTGCAGGAACCTTCCGGAGTCGGCGCTCGGCGCTCTTCCTTCACGTGGATCAGGTGTCCTGCGATAAACCTCAGCAACAGAGGTATCGCGAGAATGTGGGGTCAGGGCTGGAAAACACGACTTCTTTTTAGATACACAGGGAAGACAAACGACACGGTGTGACAGAGAACCCCCCAGGGCTCAGGTGGGCAGGGGACGGGAGCCAAGGCACCGAGGCAGGAGACAGGAAGGGGGCACACGGCTGTGGTCCCCCAGCGAGGAGAAGGAAGCACCTTCATGCCCGCTGTGAGTGCTTCAGCTTCCTCATGGCTCTCAAAAGGTGACGTGTTGCGGGGACTCCTCCAGAAGAGCCGGATTTGCTGGAAATTAAGGGGTTGTTTTAAGCAGCAATTGAAGAAAGTGTGATGGGGCGAGTTGTTTTGGCTTTGTGACTGTAAGAGGCAGTGCTGCTTGCAGCCCATGGTGGAGGGGATGTTAGTGTGTGTTAAATAACGGGTTTGTATTTCCAACCTCCCACCGGCTCTGTGTAAGCATTTACTGCAGAATTTTTAAACTAAATGGAATGAATACAATGAAACCAAGACCCTATTGACAACACTCTGTGATGGGCTTTGAATTAAATTCTAAATAAGAAGAGAATCTTTTTATATATTAGGAAAATTGATAGCAATCTTTGAATTGTGACAAAGAAGAAAATAGCACATGCTTTTCATCTGACTTTTACCTTCAGATTTTCAATGAGTCACTGGTGATGTTTCATCACGGTATGGGTTTGGTTTTTCTTTTTCTTCCAGAAATACCATTAATTATTTACCAGTAGGTGAATGATCTCTGAAATCTATTGCAGTGACACCTTTGAGTCTGCAGATAGTTTCTGATGGCAAACCATCTGGGCTCTTTTAACTTGTTATTGTTTATCCTTTGGACTTCTCTCCTCTGTTTGTAAGGTGTAACATCAGTAGACAGGGCCAGGAACATCAATATTTTACAGCTTTAATGAAAGGGAGCTCGGCAGCTACATTACCCAGTCCAATCTCTTTCAAAGCGGCTGCCGTCAGGAGGGAAGGAGAAGTCTGCACTTCAAACAGGCACCGGGGAAAGGTGCTCCGGGGGTGGGCTGTGGCAGGAGACGGGTCTGAGGGGTGACACAGCCCTGAACTGAGCTCTGCACCCAAACGCGTGATGCTGGGCTGCAGCGCATCCTCCGAACAGCGCGTGCAGTTCCACACGGGAACGGGGGAAGGAGGCATCTGAGGGCTCCGACATCTCCTCCTTGCTTAAGCAACCGCAGAGGGATGGGGAAAAGCACGGCAGCCCAGCGCCAATGCTCTTGCAGCCGGGGATGGGGGGATGTGCT
Source organism: Syrrhaptes paradoxus (assembly GCA_013400615.1). Taxonomy (NCBI): domain Eukaryota; kingdom Metazoa; phylum Chordata; class Aves; order Pterocliformes; family Pteroclidae; genus Syrrhaptes; species Syrrhaptes paradoxus. The sequence goes on from VZTO01004281.1 coordinate 35,011, forward strand.
CTGGCGAACGGGCACTACCTCGGGCTTTACACCCAGCTTCCTGTTTGCATCCTCTTATTTATTTACGTTAACCAGACAGCACCAAATAAAGGGAGGATTAAAAACAAAACAAAGGCCTGAAATTTATCCCTCTATTAATTACTTCCAACGCAGCAGGCCTGCCTATAAATATGGTGCCACTTCAGATAAAACTTTCATGCTGCTATTTAGGCCCTCTGAAATATAAATGATTTCCTTTAAATTTTTTATCATAAATCAGGGCCTGGAGCTTCACGATGATGCACCAGTTCCCCCCGACGGGAGAAACCTGCTTCGCCACCTCGCTCCCCTGTGCCTCTCGCCACCCGACCCCCAGGGCCCTTCCCCGGGCAACAGGGCAGGGCGGCCGTGCCCACCCTGAGCCCCCATAGACCCACCCTGACCCCCATGGACCCGCCCTGAGCCCCCACNCCGTCGGTCCCGCGGCGGGCGCTGTCCGTGGTGCTGATTCCCGGCGGTGATGCCCCCGCAGCCCCCGGCCCCGCTCCGGACCCCCCGCACCCCCGCCGCAGCCGCTCCCCCCGCCGCCGGGAGAGGGTCCCGCGGGTAAAACCTGCCCCGAACCCCGGTACTGCTCGGCTGGGGTCGCAGCCCACGCCCCACCCCACCGTGCAGAGCGCGGGCAGAGGACCCCGGCCCATCGCAGCAGCCGCTGCCCCCACGGACAAGGGTCTCGAAGCGCCTTGTCCCGCCGGCTCCAGCTGCGCCCCCGCAGCTCTGGGGGGGGGGGAGAGCAGCTCTCCAGATGTGCGATGCTGAATCTTCTCTTTTTGGCGAGAATCATAACCCAGACCGCTTCTTGCAATTTCACCGGCTTTGAGACACGGGCAAGATGCTCCAAGCACCTGCGGGGTGTTTCCTGAATGAAAAGCATTCACCGCAGCAGCACCTCTACTCCTCTCTGGCCTCCACATCAAAGTCAAGATATTTGTCAGGAAACCAAGACAGCGGCTCCTTTGGCGCTTGCTCTGTGTTTATTACAGCTCATAAAACTCCTGGAAACTTTAGAATTTATTTTTGTTTAAGAACTTCAAATTAGGAGAGCAAACATAAAACTACCGCTCAATAGAATTATGCCAACTTCAGGAGTATTTTTCTTGGGGGGACGATGGGGGGGGAGGGGGGCCATTGTTTCCCTGTTTTCTCATACCGGGACAAGGATCGGATGTTTCCAGCCCATAACACGTACGGGAGCGTGGCACAGCTCACTTCATCAACTTCACCACAGAGAAACGCCCCCTCCTCCCGTCCCCGTCCCTCGGGACCTGCCGTCCCGCAACCCCCGACGCTCCTCCCGGCCCCGGGACGGGCTCGCCGGGCTGGGGGGGTTCAGCGGGACCCGAGGGGGGCACAGTCGCGGCTGCCCGGGGCCCGGCGAGGCGATGCCCAGCCCGGCCGGGGTCTGCGAGTCGCTCCCGGCCCCGGCCCCGACGGCGCGTCCCGCACCCCGAGCGGGGGCTGGAGGGCGATGGGTGTCCGGGGGGGACCGGGGAGTCCTGCTGCCCGTGGGCTGCCCGCGTGCTGCCCGTCCTGCCCGCGCTGCCCTGGTCTCCCCACGGCGCATCACGCCTGCGCGGGGCCCGCTCCTGGCAGCCGCGTGTAAGATGAGTGAAGGAGCGGGGCGGGGGGGGAGCGGGCGCGCAGGGGAGGCTCTGCCATCGAAGATCGCTCACTCGGGCAGTGGCGAGGCAGAGAGACAACCCCGAGCCCATGTCCGGGGCTGGCTCCCTGCGCGGGGCCGCCGATGCTGGCCGTGCCCGCCCCGCCGCCGCCCGCCATGCACTCCGCGCTCCCCGAGCCCAAGTTCCCCGGCCTGCACCCCGGCGCCGAGGCCATGCGCAGGGTCTGCCTCCCGGCCCCGCAGGTATGTAGATGAAGCGTAATTACCGCTTTAAGGCACATTTTCTGACAGGCACCGGCTTAATGTTTTTTTCATGTCGCCAGAACAATCGCGCGTCTCGGCACCTCTCTCCCCCCCCTCCTCCCGCTCCCGTCTCTGATCCCACACGTCTGCGCGCGTGGGGCTGCGGCTGCCGCCTTCATATTAATTTTTATGACCTGAGCTCTGAGGAGGAATCGCGGTGCCGGGGCAGGTTTTTCATCCGGAGATGACAGAATTCCCCACTGACTCCACCATGCGCGTTCTTGCTCGCAGCTGCAGGGCAATATATTCGGGAGCTTTGATGAGAGCCTGCTGGCCCGCGCCGAGGCTCTGGCGGCCGTCGACATCGTCCCCCACGCCAAGGGCCACCACCACCACCACCCCCCCTTCAAGCCGGACGCCTCCTACCCCGCCATGAGCGGGGTCCCCTGCGCCGCCCTCCCGCACCCCGCCGCCCTCGCCACCCACCCGCACCCGCTCCCGCACCCGGCGCTGGACGGCGGCGACCTCCTGGACCACCTCTCGCCCTCGCTGGCCGTCGGGGGACTGCCCGAGCCCCCCGCGCTGCCCGGGCCGCTCCCGCCGCACCCTCTGGCTGCCGCGGGACCCCTGCCCGTGGGCGTGGGCCCCCCGGCCGTGGGCGTGGGTCCCCCGGGGGGCCCGGCACCGCCGCCGCCCGCCGCCCCCGAGGTGGATTCGGACCCACGGGAGCTGGAGGCGTTCGCGGAGCGGTTCAAGCAGCGGCGGGTGCGGCTGGGGGTGACCCAGGCCGACGTGGGGGCGGCGCTGGCGGCGCTGAAGCTGCCGGGGGTGGGCTCGCTGAGCCAGAGCACGATCTGTCGCTTCGAGTCGCTGACGCTGTCGCACAACAACATGACGGCGCTGCGGCCGGTGCTCCAGGCCTGGCTGGACGGAGCCGAGGCAGCGCACCGCGACCGCGCCGCCGGCCCCGACCTGCTGCCGGGCGCCGAGCGCAAGCGCAAGCGGACCTCGATCGCCGCCCCCGAGAAGCGCTCGCTGGAGGCGTACTTCGCCCTGCAGCCCCGGCCCTCCTCCGAGAAGATCGCGGCCATCGCCGAGAAGCTGGACCTCAAGAAGAACGTGGTGCGCGTCTGGTTCTGCAACCAGCGGCAGAAGCAGAAGCGCATGAAGTACTCGGCCGTGCACTGACCGCGCCCCCCCGCGCCGGACCCACCGCCCGGCCCCGACGGCACAGCCCCCCCGGACCCCGGGACGGCCTCGAGCCTCCCCCCCGCCCCGCCGGAGCATCCCGGGACCGGAGCCGAGCGCGGTGGGGGGAGCGGAGCGGGGGGTTTCCGCGGGTTCCCGGACTCCGTTCCTCCCCGGGCACCGCCGCCCCTCTGCCCCCGCCGGTCCGTCGGGCTCCTGAACCCCGCTCCCCACCCCCCGGAATAAAGCTTTATTTTTCAACCCGAAGGACGTGTCTTTTCTCGCCGCCCCACCGAAGGAAATATTTGCGAGCAGAAAAACAACGAACGCCCTTCGGCGGCGCGTCCCCTCCGGGAACTGGGAAGAGGCTTCGCCCCCACGGGGTGCCACCGGCCGTCCCCCGGCCCCGCTGCGCCCCGCGGACCCCCGCGGAGGGTGACCCGACAGCCGCCCACCCCGCGGGCCCCGGGCGCGTCCCGCCCCTCGGATGGAGAGAAAACGTCCCCCCAAGAAAATCTACCGCGGGCTCGTTTCTGATGCTGTTTAACAGGGGAAAAGGCTTTTATTTACGATTCCCAGAAGCACCTTAACGATTAAAAATTAATGATCGAAGCGCGAGCCTCCCCTGAATATTTCACGTTAGCACTGCAATGAGTGGCAGAGATCAAACCTTAGAGCCGGGTCGCACCCTCCTCCCCCGTCAGGGACGGACCGGACACGTTCAGCCGTTTAATTGCAGGTCGCCGGGAAGCCGCAGCGCTCCCTCGCTCCGGGTTTTTCCGATCAGCCCCAATGATTTTTCCCCAATCAAATGTCCTTTAATAATAAATGCCCTCGTGCCATTACATTATATTGTGGGTGCTGAAAATTTAAAATAGGGGTGATGCAATATTAATCACCTGCCGTGGTATAAAAGGGGCAGGAGGCACCTCGGACGGCATCCTCCCCCGCTGTCCGCCTGGACTCCGGCAGATGCTCCCCCCCGGGCGGTGTCGGTGCCGCCGGGCCTCTGGGCGCGGGTTCTACACCAACGAGCCAGGTAAGAGCCGGGTTTATCTCTCCCCTCGTCCCCGGGCACGGCTGTGAGCGTCCCCCCCGGGCCTCCCCCGGGGGTCGCGGCCGCTCCGCGCTCCCCCGCTGGGACCGGCCCCGGCTGCGGCTGGACGGGGCGGGTGCGGGGCCGGGTCGGGGGTGCTCGGCGGAGGGGCTGGGTGCGGGGGTCGGTGCCGGGCGAGGGCAGCACGTTGGGATGGGCAGGAGGGATCCAGCCCAAGCCCAGGCAGGGTTCTGCAGGCAGGGCACCGCAGACTCCCACAGTGCTTCACAAGGCTTTTGTGTTCCATCGTGGAACAGAAATGACTTAAACCTCCTAAAGCTGTCCTCAAACGGGATTATTATCCTGTTTTGCAGTAAACCTACCTTGAGCCTCACTCAACCTAGCTCGGGACTGACTTAGCCCACGTTTCCCCTCGCCAGTGTCTACTCGGACACCCTGACAGCTGTGGTGGCCGTTACCTTCTTCCCTGGTCACTTCTGAAAGGGAAACTGGATCGTGCTTGTTCTCACGATGGCAAAGCTGCCACTGCAGTTTTTCTTGTGGCTGTTCTGGGTTTGCCTAGGTCTGCTACAGTTTTGTGACAATTCTGCACTTGTCCCTTTTGACTAGGTCCAGAGAATGCCTTCAAGATGTAAAACAAATCCTAAACAAACTTTCCCAAACCTGCAGTTACTGGCCCAGAAACAAGCTCCTGCATGCTCCTTCTCTCCCTCAAATCTGTTCACCAGCGAGACCTGAAGCGCTTGCTCCTTCTTGCTCTCCCTCCTGTATTCCCAGTTCCTCTCTGCATGGAGACAGCACTGCAGAGGCTCTCTTTGCCCAGATCCCACTCTTTGCAAATTCTGGGTTTATTTTCACTTTGCACGTGCAGGTTTGTGCCTTGCTCTGCCCAGATATCACATGCAGGACCTGACCACTTCATTCAGGATGTTACCCTGGAGGTCAGGAACGTGCTGTTCGCATCATCGCTGGAGACTTAGTCTTTCCCTGGGTTTGGCTCCCTGGTCTCTGGTGCCAGATAAACGCACTGTGATACAGGAAACTCTTCTGGGCTTCCTGGAGCTGGGGAGTAAGTTCCTTCGACTTCAGTAGGAATAGTTCAGAACGGGTATTTATTGCTGAGGAGGTCAGCGAGGCAGCCTACATTTCCTTCTCGGTGTAACAAGTGGTGCCCTGCAGCCAGAGGCCACGCCGAGGGCTGGTGGGAGGGCAGCCGGAGGAGTCAGCGCTCGGCAGGATCCGTGCCGCAGAGCCGGGGGTGCAGCACCTTCCTCCCATCTCACCATCCTCTCACTGCCGCAAGCACCATCAGCCCCCTGCCTCCCCGCAGAGCCGGAGCACGGGCTGTTTTGGCTGCAGCTGGGAACAGAAAAGAGAGTTTTACTGGCTGCTGCTCTTAAACGGTAAGATCTGAATTATCACCCTGGACCTTGCCCTGGGAGACGGACAAATGTGTTACACGCACGAGGCACTGCTCGCTTTTTGGTATCCATCGTGCTGTTAAAAGGCTTCATGGGAAGCTGCACCCTGACAATCTGCCGAACAAATCCGGTGAGGAGCCTGGCAGGGGGGTGCAGCCCCTTGCCCACAGCCTGGCCTGCCTCAGTCCTGCTTGGCCACCATCCTGCCTGGTCTCTGTCCATCCCCACACCCCTGGGCCAGGGGCTGCCTTTCAGCTCAGACCCAGGTCCAGCTCCCTCCCAGCTGCCCCATGGGTGCGTCCCCACACCCAGTGTCACCAGAGCCCTCGGGCACCCCCTCCACCCCATCTCTTTTGGCCCCACCACGCCAGGACCCCGACGGAGGCTGGTGACAGCCCTGGCTCTGCTGGCTGCGGTCAGACGGGGGGGGCACAGTCCCCGATTAGTGGCAGCCGGGGAACAGGGAGTGTGAAACCTGCTGAACTGGGAAATGCCCAGCAAATCCCCTGTGTACAAGACAAAGGTTCAGCAGGCAAACTCCTCTCTACGTTTCTGAACCACTAGCAATTGATTTATTATTTTTTTCCCCCATTCTGTGCTTGTTCCTTAATATCCTGCTCTCTGTCTCCCGGGGGCTGCGCACAAGAGATGAAAGCAGAAAACCAAACAAGCCATTGGCGGTGCTCGCTCAATTGATTTTTACACAAAATTTGCCTTCATGCACGAAGGATGGAAAAATGATCCCATTAATAATGAATAACAAAAACAAATGCAGGGAGGAAATCAATAGAAGCACATCTGAGATCACGGGAGCTGCGGCGGGGGGAGCCCCCAGACAACACCAGCATGTGTGGGAGGGGACGGGGAAGGGGGAGAGGGGACGGGGGCATGGGATGGGCGCCCTGGAGGAGCTGCAGGGCCCCGGGGGGGTCCCGGCCCCTCCTGCAAGCCAGGGCACAGAGCAGCTCAGAGGTGCTCGGGGTGGCACCAGGGGCTGGGGAAAGGAGCACAGGCAAGAGGAGCACAGGCTGGAGCTGGGGGCGTGTTTATTCCCCAGAAAAAAACCTGATTTTCAGCTGCAAAAATCCCATCTTCCAGTCTTTTTTTTCTCCACACTTCTCCCCATGCAGGATTTCTCTTCTCCCAAGTTTGCGAGGAGGAGGCTCTCCCTCCATGGGACACACGTCGGGTTTGGGATAACAGATGTTCCCCGGGAAAGCAGCTCCTGAGGGACTGACCCACAGCCCGGCCCTTGCTGGCTGTGCTCCCAGGGCTGCAGAGATGAGCATCATCCGCACCCGAGAAACGGGGACCCCAGGGTCCGACCCAAAGGAAAACGCAGCTTTACACCGAGGCAGAGCAGCAGGAATTGGTTCCAGTCCTACAGCTTCGCTGGGTATTTTCAGAACAGAGCGTTTTAAAGCAATTAAGTGAATTTGTCTTTAATGACACCAGTTGTGCTTTGCGGTTTGCCTGGAAATGTTAGATACAAATTTATTCCATCATCAAGACACAGTTTAGACTTTGTTTCTTTAAGCAAATTCAGAACTGTATGTGGAGACAGATCACAACATTTTCAATAGAATTTTATATGGAGGAGCAACACCACACACAGAGGAAAATGAAACGCTTTGACTGTTTTTAAATCCAAAGAGAATAAAAAATGTACAATAACGCTCCATAAACCTAGATCAGCTGTTGTAAAGTAGTACTGACGCACGGTAAACGTCTTCAACCCGGCTGGTGAAAGCGGAGCTCCGAAATGCAGAGTGTAAAGCAGAGGTGGGCTCAAAACCGCCGAACCCCCACACCCCCCGAGCCTGGGGGCACTCAGGGTGGGCTCGGTGCCTGACGCTTGTTCCCACCGTCCATGGCTGGGCTCAGGACAGGGCTCTCGGCTGCAGCGCGCTGTCCAAACCCAACAGGCTGCGGGAAAACGACTCTGGTCTCATCTGCAGAGTCGCTGCTTTTCCTGCCAGCGGCTGGCTGGGGACTAATGAAATGTTTCTGGGGCACAGCAACGGGGAACAGCGGGAAGAAGTGGTTCTCTGTCTAGGGCGGTGTGTGTCATACCAAGATGAGCGAGGGTCTCCCAACCCTCCCGTGCAGGAGGAAATCCGGCGTCGCTGCAGCCGAAGGGTCTGGACCTGCGCCGGGGCTCGGCTGGGGCTCCTGGGCTCTGACCCCCCTCGGGGTTATTCTTTCCTCGGTGCCTTTCGTCTGCACCTTTGGGGTTTGAAGTGTTACGTGTTTTCGTTCTCTCCAGGTGTGAAAGGGGAACTGGGAACCCACTGCCACCGTGAGACGTGTCACCTNTGACGAGGGCGATATCTCTCCGTTCGCTCACAGCACGGCTGGGAGCCACCACCCACCCAGAGAGCCCCGCGTTCGGGTAGGGCGAGGGCACCGAATAATCCAGCGCCTGTTTGAAAGTGACGTGTTTTGTGATTTCAGTGGAACCATCCTGGTCGGAGTCCCCACATCTCGGTGCTTGGAGGGGACACTCCCACCGGCCAGCCGAGCCCCACGGCTCCGTGCAGGAGGGCGGGCAGCGGGAGCAGGGGGGGGTTAATCGCGCTGCCGGCGCTTACGTGCTTTTTAAACTTGCATGAGTTTGGAGATCAAAATGGAGAGGAGATGTAGGGCAGGCGGATTTGCAGGGAAACCTTTGATTTTTCTCCTCCTAGGGCTGGCGTGCCTAACGCATGCTTCTGCGGGTCTCCGGGGCCCTTGTTCACCCAGGGCAAGCCCTGCTGCCGGGTCCCCAAAGCACTGGGGACACTGCCAGAGGGAGGACCACAGTACTGGGGACAAATCCACCCCCGGCTGCCCCTCCGGCAGGGGCCAGAGGCAGCGCCTGGGCTGCCTGGGGGACAGGCACCGTCCGGGGCTCCTGCCGCTTGGCTCAGACCCCCCAGCGCCCGGCAGCCCCGAACCGCGTGGGTGCGACAGTGGCGGCAGGCGTGATGGCAGGGCCACCTCCGAGGGACCCCCGTCACTGTCACCTTTGCCTGTGTGCCTGAGGGTCAGCATCCTCCCAGCAGACCTCCGCTGAACCGGGGGCACAGCAGATGAGAAGCTGCCCGGGAGAGGGGAGCACGGGCACCGCGAGCAGAGCCGGTCCCTGGGCTGCACCCTGCGGGGCGGCGTGGGACCCGTGCCGGGATGCTCCGCACCCCGAGGTGGGCTTGGGGGGGACCAGGGTCCGGCCCTCCTGCAAACACCGCTCCCGGGACCCCCCGCAGCACGCGGCCAGAGGGGCGGATGGGGATGGCGGAGGCTCAGACCAGCTCTGGGAGAGGCAGGGCAGGCTGGCAGCAGACCGAGCAGGGCTGCGTGCGGGAGCTGCAGGATTTGTGGCACGCAGACAACATCCCTTTCATCTCCCGCGTCTGAAATCCTGCAGAGCTGCCTGCGGGACAGCGCGGCGCAGAGCACGCCCAAGCACACGGTGTAATTCACACAGGAGAGGATGCCAGGCCTGGGAAACAAACCCACCCCGAAATCAGGACACGATCTGGGGGAAGGATTACACTTTCAAGCCCTCTGCAGGATGCCTGGCTCAGGGAGCTCCAGCCGAGCCCCTCGAGGTCACCGTCCCTTGCCAGAGCCCGCGGTACCTCTGCCGGCCGTGCTGCCGGGGGCTGAGTGGGGGTCCCCGGCTGTCCCCTGAGCTCGCTGCTCCAACAGAGCAGGAACAAGGACCCGAGCCAGAGATGAGAGTTAAAGTTCGATACCCTGGTTGTTTCAGGATCCGCCTGTTTTTCCCCAAATGCCAGAACAGACGAGTCTGCACCCGCTGCCAGGTTATGGGCTGAGTGCAGTTCTCTGCCTGTGAAAAACCAAAAAAACTCCGAGATCCTCCTTCAGGTAATGTAGTGGGAACATATAAAATCATCTGAAAAAACCACCCCAACTTCTGCGTGTTGCTCAGCTGGCTTTACGCTCTGCGGGTCCCCAGCCAGCCGATGGCTGTGGCATTGGGGACAGAGGGACGGCGGCACGCGGGGCCGGCTCTGCAGCCACATCTAGCCTGCTCCGTGGCTGCGCCGCTGCCCGCAGGGACCATCTCCTGCCGCCGGCTGCTCCCGGCCGCTCCTGACCCCAGCCTTCCTCCACTGCCCACTCCTCCTCCCCAGCATCGTTCCGGGGACCGGAGGAACGAGCGCGGGGCTCTCCTCGGGGCAGCAATGGGACGGGAGGCTCAGGGGTGGTGATTCTGGAAATGGGATGGAGACGGAGGGGCAGCGGGGGCCCGTGGCGAGGGGGAGCACCGGCGGGGTGCTCTGACCAAGGACTGCCAATGGGATGGGAATGCTTCACAACTCAAAATAACTCCAGTCTGAAGACAGAAGGAAATATTTCAGAAAAAAATCAGTGTGTCTTTAAACGCTGGACTTTTCAAAGAGTTTTTGTGCTTTTTTTTTCATAGCTTTTAGCAGAGGGGGCAGGGAAGGAACCCGACGTGTTTTGGACAGAGCAAGAGTTTCCCTGTCAGAGACGCTGGGGTGGGAGGAGTCGTTCGATTCCTCCTTTAATGAGGAAACCTGAAATATTGTCAATTTGGGGTCAGCCCAGGCTGTCTGGAGGAGCAGGGTGGGGGTGACACATGCAGCCCCCGTCCCCCCGCGAAGGGGCACGTGAGGCAGCAGCAGCAGCGGCTCCACGTTGCAGGCGGGCTGGGTGCCACGTGCAGGCACCTTAACATGGAAAACACATTAGCCCCCACCGAGGAAACCCGAGCAAACCGGCCGCGAGACACGGAGCCCTGGGATTTAACGGCGACGCCACTGCCCGGGACGGCACTGCGGAGCCCCGGGAGCAGGTTCACTCCGACCCGCCGCAGTCCCAGGCAGCCAGATGAACCGCGTCGGGAGCACCCCTCTTGAGTGCTGTGGACCCCCCCCGTCACCCTGCTGCAGCCCCCACGTCCCCACGCCCCAGCCCCGAGCTGCTGGGGGTGGCTGTGGGTGCCATGGCCCCCAGGAGCAGCCCCGTGGCCACCGTCTCAGTGGCACTGTGACCCTCCGGACTGCTGCGTGAGAGGGAGAGCACGGCCGCCCCGTCCCCCCGCAAACAGCGTCTGTCCTAAAACCACCCCATTAAATATTAACCCCAGAGACGGAGCGTTTCTGGTCTCTCGGGGGAAGAGGCGCATTTTCAGCGCTCCGTGGAAGATCTCCTGTCCCTGGTACCCCGTCACGCATCCTTGCCCAGGGCTGGCACGTGGCCGCCCCGTCCCCTCCACCGGGGAGGGACACAGGCTCTGCCCCACGCTCCTGGGGTGACACTGGTGTGGGGTCCATGGGGACAATTCTGGGGTCGGGCAGCCCCCAGTCAACGCTCACACCAAACTGAGTCTGCACCCCGCGTCCGGTGCCCTGCACCCTTCATCCTGCACCCAGCACCCTGCACCCTTCATCCTGCTCCCTTCATCCTGCACCCTGCATCCTGCACCCTTCGCCCGGTGCTCCGAGGGGGGGAGATGGGACAGCCGGAGGAGAAGCCCCCAGCAGCACGGGCTGGAGAAGGGACCTGGGGACAAGCAGATGTCACGGTCCAGAGCTGGAGAAGAACCCCGCACAAGCAGAGGGGCACAGGGCATCTCTGTGTCCATGTAACCCCCAGCACCGGGACTGAGCGCCTTGGTGGCCGGGGCTGCACTGGCACTGCCATGGGGACATGCTGGGGACTGAGCCCCTCCTGCCACCCCCCAGGACATCACCTGCCGGCAGCCTGTCCCCAGGACGCGTGGGGCCATGGCGGCAGCGGGAGCAGCAGCGGAGGAAACGGGAGCACAGCAGCAGCACGGTGCATCAATAATGCATAAAATGCCAGCAGCAACAAAGGGAGAGAGGGACCGGGAGCTGGGGAACAGAACAGTGCGGAGCTTTTTAATGGTCTTTTTCTATTAGCGTCAGCTCTGTGGCTGGGTTTCAGGCAGGAGAAGTTTCCCTGGACGTGCCAGAATTTTGGAACAGGGGCTGAGCGTGGCTTCTTGGCCAGGACCCGCCCGCTCCCATGCCCGCGGCGATGGCTGGTGCTGGTCGCAGGTCTCCATCGCGGTCAGAAGGATGCACGGGGGGTGGCCCAGCCCGGCACAGTCCCTCCTGGCCAAGCAGCTGAAGCAGAGGGGCCGGGCTGGGCTCTGTTGGCCAGGCTCCATCCGTAACCTCCATCGAGCCCAAGCTGGCATGAAACCCTCTGCNCGTGCAATGTGATGCGATGCAGCGCAGTGTGATGTGATGCAGCACGGTGTGATGCAATGCAGTGTGGTGTGATGTGATGCAGTGCAGCGTGATGTGATGCCGTGCGATGTGATGCGATGCAGCGCGGTGTGATGGGATGCAGCATGGTGTGATGTGATGCAGTGCAGCGTGATGTGATGCAATTACCATTTTAATCATTGCTAATCTGCATAAAAAATACACCAGGAGAGAGCAATGGATATATTGCCAAAACAGCGAGGACTGGACCCCAACCAGCTCCACGGTCCAAGACCTTTCTGTTTATCTCAGCCTCCGCAGTGTCTGCTGTGCCCGTGCCAGGCTGATCCCTGCTCCAGGTCCCTGTAGGGACCTTCCCCCCCGGGGACCTGTCCCAGGCCACCGCTTCTGTGGGTGCCGGTGAAATGCGAGGCTGAGCGGGGAGCCGGGAGAGCGAACACACCTACATCCCGCTCTGCGCCCGGCACCAGCCCGGGGCTGCCACCTCCAACACGGGACCTGGGGGTCTCCCCGGCAGATGCCGGCGCTGCAGCAGCCGAGAGGCCCTGCAGACAGCCCAGGGCAAAATTTTTAATTCAGCATCACACTTCAACCTGAAATCTGAAAAAAAAAAAAAAAAAGAGTGACAAGTTGTCAGCACCCCTGAGCCTGCAGGACCGGACGGCTGATGGCAGCGGCATGGACGGGGTGCCGGGCAGGGGCCTGCTGTGGTTTGGGGGCTGTGACACTCTCTGCCAGAGGAAACCACAGGAAAGTGCTGAAAATCAGCTCATGTCGCATAGCTGCAACGAGGAAGAAAAAGGCCACTCGCTTTGGACCCAGGAAACTTGGGAACGTGGGCAGGTTTGAGAGGGAACATCCAAACCCAAAGTGTCGAGCATCCTTCCCGTGTGCCTGGCAGAAAAGTTGGACCACTTAAGAAATAGTTCTTTAAAAATCACAAAGATCTAAATACTGGAAGAGGTGTACAGCCTAAATATCTCCTCAGAGACCGCTCTTCCTCAGGCAGCAGCAGTGGCAGAAGCTCTGCACCGTGGCAGAGCGGAGCCACCCCGGAGCAACGAGCCCAGGGGTGATGGGTGAGAGGGAGGGGGGAACCCCAGATGTGGAGGGCACCCTGGCCGCAGAGGTTTCTGAAATCCTGTCTGGACACCCAGCCCGCCTGACAGACATTTGCACGGCCACGTCGGCAGATCCAGACCCGCTGCAGCCGGTTTGGGATTCCCTGGAGGGACCTGTCCCCAGAGCAAGCGCTGGCTGCAGCGCTGTCCCCCGGAGCACGGCCAGCGGTGCCGTCCCAGCGGAGAGCGGCGCTGGGGCTTTCCGGGGAGATGAATGAGCCGGTACCGGCGAGGTCCTGGTCTGCAGCAGCCTCGGTGTCGACCTGAGCGTGTCCCGGGGCTGCGGCTCATCGGTCCCCTCTCGTATGTGTGCTCCTGGAGCCTGTTCTGCTGGTTAATTAGCGAGGGTGTCCCTGCAAACAGCAATTTGCTGTGTTAGAATTCAGATTTGTAATGAAATCTGGGGGAATTTTTCCAAAGCCACCTCCTGCTGAACAGGCAGCTGCCACCAGATTCCAGGACTCGCATTTTGCAGCTCACAATTAATTGCTCTTGAAAGAGCTGCTGTCCGAGAGTTCCTGGCTGAAATGTTTTGAGAAAACACAGCTGAGCAGTACGGGGGGGCACGGCACAGTGGCGCGGGGCTCTGCGTGGAACGGGGCCAGCTCTGCCCCAGCACCGGAAAGGGCCGGGAAACGCTCCTGCCTGCCAGCCCGTAATTAATAAATTATTGAGACAGTCCTGAAACAAGCTGATGAGAAGGCGGATGAAGGATGCTGGTGGAAGACAGGCAGCCTCACCGTTTGGGGAGTATCTGCGCTCTCATGTCCAAAAAACATTTGAATCTCCTGCCATCAGGAAGCGACGATCACCCGTGGGGCTGGGAGGGGGACGCGGGGTGGGGGCTCCCGGCTGCAGCTCCTCGCCCCTCGCAGAGCAGAGCCAGGCTCTCTGCATCGCGTGTCCACGCAGAGCCAGCCGAGGTCATCCCCAGCCCCTTCCCACGGCTCCCGGGAGGGGCACAGGGAGGACCCCCAGCCCCCGGCCCGGGATGGGGTTCAGGAGGGGCTGGGGCCGCGCTGGGACGGATCAGGGCACACAGGCACCCAGAGCCCCAGCCACCCGCCGAGCTGCCAACAACCCTCCGCAGCCACGTCAAGCAAAACACACGAATAAAGAAACCGAGCAGCAGCATCCAAGTACGTAAGAGCTGCTTTAGCACAGCACCAGCAAGAGGTGTTTAGTAATTCCGATCGGTTCTATAATTTCAGAAAAGGTGCTTTATTTTTTTTTGAAAGAGAGGACTGGGGAAAGTTGGATCATGAAATCGAAGATGGACAGAGCCGACGGCTCAGCGAGGCTCCCGCGTCCTCCCCGCAGCGGGTGGGAGGTGATGTCCCCCAGCACACGGAACCCGGCCTTGCAGGGTTTGGGTTGTTGCTTTGTTGGGTTGTTATTTTTTTGGGGTTTTTTTTGAAACATGCAATGGGTTGGTTTGTTTGTTTGTTTTATTTTGAAACATGTAATTCCGCGGCAGGAGGCTTTCCAGCAGAGCATTCTCTCTCTCTCATTACATCTGAGGTGCGATAGTGCCCCGGCTCTCCCCCAGCCCCTGCAGCGGCCGCTGCCGCCTGCACCCGCGGATTGAGGGTGTCCCGGGTCCCCCCCGCGCCGGGGCTGGCGATCCCGGGAACAGCCGCTCTCCCGGGTGTGCGAGTGTTTCAGTTCCACGGGACACCAAACACACACGAGCGGGTGTCCGAGCGGGAAGCGCGTTTCCTCCGCCGGCTGCTCACCCTCCCGTAACCTGCCCTCAGCCCGCCACCTCCCCCGGGCTCCCGGGCAGTCCTGGGGCCGCGTCCCACGGGACCCCCTGACATCCCCTGCGAGCGCTCCAGGCCCGGGCCCCCCGCCCCGCCCCCCGCGGGCCCTTTGCTGGGGCAGCGGCACCTCCGGGGCGCTCCTGCCAGCGCCGCCGTGCCTACGCCGGGCCCTTCGCCAGCCGCGGTCAACGAGGGACCCGGGATGGCGAGGCAGGACGCAGCGGCGGGGTCCCGTCACCGCCCGCCGCTAGGGCCCCGGGAGCGGAGGAGGCGCGGCCCCGTTGCGGGCAGAGGGCGTGCGGCCTCCTCCCGCCCCCGGCCTCCTCCCGCCCCCCGGCCTCCTCCCGCCCCCGGCCTCCTCCCGCCCCCCGGCCTCCCCC
>VZTO01004281.1:50830-81181 GCA_013400615.1 Syrrhaptes paradoxus
GCGGAGGGCGGGCGGGGCGCCTGGCGGGCTCCCCTCGCCGGCTCCGGGCGGGCAGCAGCGGCGGCCCTGGCGCTCCCCGTGGCGGTCGGGGCCAGGCCAGCAGGAGCGGGGCTGCTCCGGGTGCGGCGCCGTTCACCTTCTCATAACCTTTGTTTCTCTCGATTTTGAGTCAGCATGCCAACATTGGTATTGCACTGGCACTAAATGGTGGGCAAAATTGTTTTCCTGAGAGCAGCAGAAGAGCGTTTGTTGTTCCAAAGGTGACCGTTTTTTCTCTATATACACTCACAAAGCTCCCGTGTGGAGGGTTGGGGGGCACGGCGGGTTCACGTCCTGCCGCAGGTGGCAAAGGCAGAGGCAGCAGATAGTCCTGGCAGGCACTGGCGCTGCAGGAGGGGTAGAGCCCTCGGCGCGGCTGACAGCCGTTGCCTGAGCGGTGGAGGATGTACGTGCAGACAGGAATCAGCAGCAGGTCGTGTTGGAAGAGCTTTGGCAGAGCTGGGGTTGTGAAGGGGAAGAAACTGTGGAAGTAGTTGCATACTTAACTTTGTTCATTCAAACTTGGTGTTTTTTCCACACCCTTTCCTTTTTTTTAAGCTTTTTCCCTGTTTATTGTAAGAATTGATTTTTCTACAGCTAGGCAGCAGATGAAAATGAACTTTGTTTCCCTTTGGCCTTATCCACAGAATGGCTCAGCAGCAGGCACTGAGATTTCGTGGCCCAGCTCCCCCACCAAACGCAGTCATGAGGGGCCCACCGCCTCTCATGCGACCACCTCCACCTTTTGGTATGATGCGAGGTCCTCCTCCACCACCTCGCCCCCCTTTCGGACGTCCTCCGTTTGACCCGAACATGCCTCCGATGCCACCTCCAGGAGGGATTCCTCCGCCCATGGGACCTCCGCATTTACAGGTATGCAATGGGAGAGTCTCTTGGTTTGTTCAGTTGGGATTTAGGGATTTTTCTTGTTTGTTTTCACATGTGGCAATAATAAGAAGAGAAACATTGAATTGGATGAAAAAAATAGCAGGGCATGGTGAAAACACAAGGCTTGTGGCTGGTGTTGTAGAACTAAGGCATACCTGTGGTGTGTAAGCACAGCTTCTGTTTGGCTCCTTGAGGCAATTCTAAATGAATCAATTAAGCAGTTAGGATACGCTCACCAGCAGAGTCTTCACTCAAGCCTGACGTTGTGTTGGTGCTCTGTGGCTGCACAGAACGCAGGATTCAGCTGTGCTGGGGTGTCTGAATGCCTCAAAGTGGGCGTGTGAAGCACATACCAGACTTCAAGGGTTATCTTGGTTCTGCCGGTGTTCCCTTAACGGGGGAATGTCTGACAGAGGAGGTGCAGCTGAATTCCACCTGTGTTCCAGCGGGAGCCACGCCTGCTGTCGCTGTGGTGGTTCATTATTACTGATCACCAAGGGGGTGGTTAAGTGGACAGGCAGCAGTTCTGAGAAGTGACAAAGGGGTGGTTTGTTTCCGGAGGGTGTTTTGTTAGTAGGGCACCAGAAATTGTCAACACTTTGACAAAGGAAAATTTAACATTTGGGAAAAAAGCCTAAGAGTAGGCTTGGCGTGGGACTGGAGCGGCTGCAGGTGGCCCTTGTGCTGACATGGAGTTACCCTTGGCAGAGGGAGAGTGCTCTTTTCCTGATGTTCATTGCTGTTGTGTTCTCTTTTGCTGTTGTGAAACTTGGAGCGTTCCTAGCACCTGCAGGGACAGTGTGAGCCTGTTGGGCACAAGTCAGGTAGATTTCTGTCTGTATTTTGCGGTGATGTATGTTTTGTTTCTTTTGCCTATTTCTCAGAGACTTGGAGAGTTTGAAAGGTTTCAAGAAAAGAAGCAGTGCTTGTTTTCTGTAGCAGTTTTCTCCCTGTCTTCTCCCGTGTAAAGCGTGGTGTTAGAACTGGGGCTGCTCAGGGAGGTGTGAAGTGACTGTTCATTTTGTTGGAACATCTCAGCTGAATAAATTTAAATTCTGTGGAATTGAGGACTGAAGCAGAACATCCTTTGAGGGATGTAAACACCCCGCTCACCTCACTGAATGTCATCTTTTCCTTTCGTTCAGTGCTAGGGCCTTGTTCCATGGTATGTTTTCAGGCTCAGTCTAAGTTTATTTGAGACTATTTCCACCTGCTGCGCCTTTCTTCTGGTGCTTTACGATCCCGTTTTCCCTCCTGTTTGGTGTTAATGTTCCTGTGCAGTGGAGAGTGTCGGAGTGTGCAGTGGAGCTGGGATGGAGCGGGGAGGACAGGACCCTGCTTCCTTTTTGCAGCATCAAGAATCATCCAGAGCTGGTTTGGAGCCCGAGACCTGGCTGCTGCTGTCTCTCTGGTCTGTGTGTTTCACCTCTCTGCTGTCACAGCACAGTGAGCATCTCTTCTGCAGCTCGGTCCGTACACGGAGTCCATGCACCCAGCATGTCTCGGTTTTTTGTGCCGTGTCAGCACTGTGCACCCAGTGGTTCCTAGCTGCTTATCCCGCTTCTGGTGCAAAGGGAGATACGATGTTGTAGAAATGGAGGAGAGGGTGTGCTTGGAGTGGAGTTGAAGGGAACCGTGGACCCCTCCTCGCTCCCAGGACTGCCCTGGAAAGGTGTAACCCCCCTTTTTTTGGGGGGTGCCGGAAAGCAGCGACAGCAGGCAAAAGATGAGCTCTACAGGACTCTTTTTACAGCTTGTAGAGCAGTAAAGAGAAAGATCATCGTGTGGCCAGACGGAGGAGCTGTAGAGAAGAAATGAGGAAGGGAAGGGAGGCTGTGGTTACCCTAATGGCTTTTCTGGTTTGAATTCTGCCCTGTGCTCTTGACTTCCTTCATAATGGCATTTAACAAAAATCAGGGCTGGTACACAGATTTAAAAAGCAGTTTAAAATGTCACTCTTACAGCAGAAATTTTGGTCTCGGGGAAACTTCTAAAAGCAGCCAAATGCAGACAGAAGCCAAGGCTGCGGCATGCCCTGAGGACTGCCCAGGGTAGGACTCCCCTGCTCAGTGTCCGGTGCAGCTCAGGGCATGTCTGCGGCACGTCACACCGAGCCAGCGGGCCTCTGTGGCGCTGGATTTCCCTCGCACAGCCCAGCTTCAGCAGAGCCCTGGTCTCGCTGCATGTGAGCGTTTTGCTCTCAGGGCCTTCAGTTCTGAGTGTGGAGCTGGGAGGATTTTACCGGTGAGCTGTCGTGGCGTTGCCTTTGTGGAGAGGAGCTCTTTTGAATCACAAGTTCAGTCAGAACTGGAGTGACGGGGTAAGTAGGTCGGTTGTAGGTGTATGCAGAGTAGGGTACAGAACTTGGTGGATTCTCTCCGCTGCATTTTTTTATGGGGAAGTATTCACTGTACTTGTATGTACAAGAGATGTCAGAACAGTCCAAATAAACGAATAGAATAAAAGAACTTAATGTACCTTGAATTGGAAAGCAGGTGTTCAGGCTTCCAGGTAACAGTGGTGTTCTGGATTTCCTGTGATGATGCAATAATGAAAATGTAATTTGGTATTTTTCTTTGTTTTTTTTCTTTTTTTTTTTTTTTTGTTAGATCAGCACTAGTTAGAATTTTAGTTAATAGGGAATCAAGGAGTATAATGTATTGTAATGGTATCAGCTGCTCTGCTAATAAATTGGAAGCTTACTTGTAATTTTTTAAAATTTCTTCCCTGGGAAGGTCATTGTGTGACTGCTCAGCGGTATCTTTGATTCACAGCTGGGCATTTCTGAGTGTTATTTGGGAACAGTTCGTGCATTCCTTCTCTTTCTTGTATTGGAATATTTTCTCCTTTTCAGGAGAGTTTTCTCTCACCCCACTTCTTTTCATGCGGCTTTTTTCCAATGCTCTGCATTTCTGTTAGCGTCTCAGATGTGAAACGCTTACTGCGGCGGTTCTGCCGTCGGTGGTGGCTTGTCAGGAAGCGTGTTCTCTGAGCTCGTAGCTTTGGATTGTTAAAGCAGCTCTCAGGACTAGTAGAGTTAACCTTACTGTAGTTGTACTGTCTGGGGTGCTAGTAAAGGAAAGCTCTGCTTGAAAATGGTATTATTATTATTATTGTTACCACCATCATCATCCTCATTGTTATTATATGCCTTTAGAGACCACCATTTATGCCTCCTCCCATGGGTAGCATGCCACCACCTCCTGGTATGATGTTCCCTCCAGGAATGCCACCTGTCACTGCCCCGGGGACACCAGCCATGCCCCCAGCTGAAGAGATATGGGTAGAAAACAAGACTCCAGATGGCAAGGTAAGATGGTTACCAGAAACGGTGAAGCAATGGGTGTGTACTGCTGTTGTGAGGGTGTTGTCATGTACAGTCTTGCACCATGGTAAAATCCTGCACTCTTGTCTATCCTTGTATTAATTATTTTTAAAACAGGAGGAACTGGACCTTTTGTAAATGCCCCCCTCCAGATAAGCAGTTGTTTGATGGTGATGTTCTTAAATTGTAGGTGTATTTCTATAATGCCCGTACACGTGAGTCAGCGTGGACTAAGCCAGACGGGGTCAAAGTTATTCAGCAGTCGGAGCTGACGCCGATGCTGGCTGCGCAGGCCCAGGCGCAAGCCCAGGCACAAGCAGTAGGTGCCTCCACACCGACCACCAGTAGTCCTGCATCTGCAGCATCTCCATCCACGTCCTCAAGTACTCAGTCCTCCACAACCTCTACCACAACCACAGCCACTTCAGTTTCACAGACAATTTCCAGTGAGTACCTGAGGGTTTCTCAAGCTTTGTGGTGGTGGGGATGCTGCTTTGGGGAGTTACTGCAGCAAAAACTTGGTGTCCAGGAGGAGGTTGTTGCAACATAAAGTGGAGTGTGAGTTTAAAGGACAGTATCTAATCCAGAAGAACCTTGCATGCTAACCTTTTTTTTTCCAGTCTGAAAGAGTTACTTCAAGAAAGTAATACTAGATCAGTATGCAACCCTTTTTCTTTAGGTCTCTGTTCTGCTCTTAACACATCATCTCAGAGCTGTTATGCCTCCATTTCCTTTTGACTATAGATAAAGCTAAATTGTTTTTGACAGTATTTCGCAAGAAGAGTTAATCTCAGGTAGGAGTTAGAGTTGTAGCCATTTCCTCTTTGTTTCCAAGAGGGCATCTGTTGCTTTAAGAGGCAGGATCTCTGAGCGCTGCGCTGGGTTCTGAAGAACTGGCTGATTGCAGAATAGAGCTGCTGATGTATTCCTGTGATTAGCATTATTCTTCTGGCTAAGCCTCCTAAGTTCCCATTTGCTGGAGTTGCACAAAAGAGGAAAAAGAAAGTCCGTAAAGCCGTTATTGTTCCTTCCTGACCTTTCAATAATAGTCTGAAGATTGCTGCTGTTTACACGGGCTGAGCCTTTGCTTTTGAGGGTTTGCCAGCTGAGGGAACCTCCAGAGGAAAGGGGACTGAGTCTGTGCAGCGTGCACATGGCACATGTTTGGACACAGCATCTGCAGATAATGTAAATAGTCTGATTTCTGCTAGACTTTGGAATATATGTGCTAACCATGTTCCTCTAGTGCAGAGCACCTCTACAGAGATGTCTCATGTACTGTTTGCACAAGTGTGTCACTAGCAAGCAATGAGGAAGGTCACCCAGCGTGAGCCAAGGCTTGTTAGGGAGCAGCTTGGTTAGTGTCACTGTGCACAGGGCTGCGGAGGGCACAACGCTGGCACTGGTCAGGAACCCTGTCGTGTGACGGTCTTGATCACTGTCGCTGCGCTGGCAGGGACGTGTTCAGAGTCAGGCCAGGGAGCGTGCAGAAGATGAGCGATTGCTGAACTATTCTAACTCCAGCTGTAGAGTATAGTGGCATCCCCTGCAGTTATTTCATCTTTTCCCTGTAACAGGTGAGACAAGTGAAGCTGAACTCGCCATTTAACCCCAACTTTAGAGATCTGTGTATGAAAGGGAGTCGAATTTGGGTAACCCTCAAATTACGCTTTCATTTAACACTGAAGGGAGGACAGATCACTAGAGCAGCAAATAACTTGTATTGCTCAAAGCATTTTGGGGCTTTTATTTAATTTGAGGTAACTTAGTACTGCGTTCAGCTGCTTTGAAATATGTTCTACTCTGACCCTTCTGCTGAGTAACAAGAATCAGGTAGGAGGTGAATGTTAGCTTCTGGCCTAATGCCAGGCTTTGGAGAACTGATCCCGCTTTTGGAATTGCTTTATGCACCTTCTCTGAAGCAAAATTTCCTACTATTGAAGGCTGAGAGTCTGTTCCTCTTCTACCTGTTCTACCTGCTAAACTTTGTCTTTGCTTTCAAGAACTGTTACTGTTGGTGTCTGTGCCTAAGTGATAAAATTTTATAATTTAAAATAATTTTATACCTCTCAGACTTGGCCTGTAAAAAGACTGAGACTCTGGCTGAGCTTCATCCTTGTCTGGTACTGATTGACTGAGGCCTTAAAACGAATCACATACTGACTGTCTGCTCTGTTTCCCTAAATGTTGGGCAGTGCTGAGAACTTTCACTCTTTCTGAAACACTTAAATCAAAAATCTCTGTTATAATGTGTTGGTGTGTTATTGGGGATGCGTCTGACGAAAGTGCCCAGTAGGCGCAGATAGAATGGTCATAAGTTGGTGTGGTTTATCTTTTTTTCTAATTAGCTAATTTTTACCACAGTTCCTCGTCCCCTCCACCAGATCTTTGTGTCGATTTGCAAGGCTGGTCAGTGAGTTTGATCAGCCACGTCCCTGGTTCCTGTTTGCCAGTGTGCATAGCACTGGTTGTTCACGGATAAGTGCTGATTTCAGTCGCGCTGCAAGGATCACAGGATTGAGTGCTAGTAGTGTAGCTTTCCACTGGGAGGCACTGAAGACCGAGAAAGTTCCTGCAGCTTCTGAACAAAAGTACTTTCCTTTTCCTTGCTTATTTACATATTTTTAATGACATTTTTCTGTCCTTGGATCACAGCTTAATAACCCTTGTTTTAGGCTGCTGACATGCACATGCTGCTGCTACTATTGTTAAAAAGCAGAACCTGTGTTCATTTAATGTGAGAAAAATCTTTTTCCATTTGAAACTCCCTGCAGTGTTCCCTTTCTCTTTTTCTGAACAGGGATACAGAGACTCCATTTGTCCTTTGGTACACCCTTGCTGCTGCTGTAGAGACTCATTAGGTGTAAAGAATGGGACAAAGTAAATTTTGAAATTGACTTTCTTTGTGAATATTTAATGCTACAGAGAAGGCAAAGTTATTTTTGTCTAAGAGTATCTTCCTGCTGATTATATCTAAGCATATCTGCTCATGTAACATCTGTTGGGAAACAGAGAGCCAGTATGTTTGCAGCGAATATATTGTAGTGTCTAAGATACAAGGTGTTCTTTGTGTTTTTTTATCAGCACCTACCACACAAGACCAGACCCCGAGTTCGGGTGTTTCAGTTGCCACACCATCAGTCAGTGTTTCAACCTCTGCTCCTTCTGCTACACCTGTGCAGACTGTACCCCAGCCAGTCCCACAGACATTGCCTCCTGCAGTTCCTCATGCAGTACCTCAACCAACTGCAGCAATTCCTGCTTTTCCACCAGTAATGGTACCTCCATTTCGTGTCCCCCTTCCTGGCATGCCTATTCCACTTCCAGGTAAATTGGCGAACTGTAATTGTCTTGTCCGCTACATGTCCATGTTGTCAATTTGTTTGCACTCATGTGTCCACTGTGTATGGAACTTGCCTGAATCCTCTCCACTCAGAGTATTTTTGAAAGAATTCAGAGTTAGCAGACAGACTTTTTAATTAACAAAGAACATGATTTTTTTTTTTTACTTCTAGTACTTTGATATACATACCAGAAAAACAGCTACATCTAAACATGTAAACCTTCTTTTAGATTATAGGAAAATAATTGTACTAGACACTTAATCTCATAGCACGTGTCTCTCTTGTAATTCTGTTACTAAAAAAGTGAGCATCTGGACAGAATCCACATGTGACTGAGAATATTGTAGCACTATATTTTACTAACTGCAAGATTGCTAGATTTTTTTTCTACTTGCTTGATTGAGACTTTAAGTCTTGTGCATAAGTATTTGTCAGGTCATGGATTATAGTGAAAAAAAAAAAAGTATATATATGAGCAGGAAAAATTACCATTCCGATGCATAACCCCTGAATGTTGTTAGGTGTTTCCAGTTCTCTTGGTTTGCAACTATCCAAGTACGATGCTGAATGTTTGCGCAAAACACGGGAACCACGATGAAGGCATTCAGGATGCTAGGGCATTATTCATGGGCTTTAGGTGTGAAGACCATTGAGAGAAAATCTGAGGTGGGAGCCCACTGGTTCCTGGATAAATCATGTTTTCTTAAGTTTTTATAAAATGTTGAGATACTTAAGGAAGTAATTTTAGGCTGGCAATATTTTGGACTGGGCTGCTGTTTGTAATTGCTGCAGAGGTCCTCCTAAGGCTTTGCTGAGGCCGCTCACTGATAAATACCGTGCTTCAGTTCGCATGGAAACAGCCCAGTTCCCCTTCTAGGAGGAAAGGCATTAGCGCTGGTTCAGCATGCAGTGGCACTAGGTGTGTACCAAGAGCTGAAGATTTTCTGTTGCGAAGGAAGGTTTGAGACTGCAGTTGTGTTGGATGCAAGTTAATTTCTGTTCAGGAATTACAAAGCAGCAGCTCTGAGCAGCGTCCTCATGGTTTGGACTCTGTACAAGCTGAGCGAGGTGGCTTCTGCTGTCCTTTTAGGACGTTGATCCAGCCCAGATGAAGGGGGAGGCGTTTACCATCCATCGAATTGGTTGGATGAAAAGAAATCCTGTAGAGCCCTTCTTTGGGGATATAAGCATCAAAGCAGTTAAAACAGGCGTTAGTTCTGCTGACTAGAAGAGAGGACCAACGTTCAGTTGCTCCGATTTAGGATAATCTCAAATAACTGGGCAAAGCTGCTTTAACCTGTAACTTGCTTCAAAAGGAAATCGCAGTGTAGTACAAATTGTTTTAAGACAGGAGGAAACAAATACTATTCTGAACGTGATATTCAAGGCTGAACAAAAAATGGGTAAAGGCTAGAGGGAGAATTCTGAGCCTTAAAGGTGGTCAGCTGAGTGTTCGTCACTGCTGTTTCTGATATTGCCGGCGAGGGGTCAGCCTGGAGTGAAGGGTCCTTACGGAGGATATAATCCTCTGCTCTAGTGTGGACTGTCAGGTAAAACAGAGAAAAGTGCTGGTGAAAATGGTGTGTGTGCTGGGGCTGGCCTTTTCCGTAAGCTCCCAGGCAGAAAGTTCTGTGTGTAGTGCAGTAGAGGAGGAAGGACAGCAAGAACGCTGATCTTCTCATTTTTGAAAATTATTTTTTTCAGAACTTTGCTGGTAGCAGGTGTGAGTTCTGGCCTCTTCTGTTCTCGCAGTGGGATGTGCCCACGGTACACAGGAAGGATACCGAGCGCCTAAGTGCGTGCTCACACCAACAAGTTTAATTAGTCATTTTGCCTAATTACAGAACAAATCAGTCTGCTTCTTTGAGCTAATTCTGCCCTGAGCAGGTTGTAATGGTTTATACAGACTGTAAAAGAAAATGAAACATTTAAAATATTTTACAGAAACTAGAAAGTAAAGAGAAGTCAAAATTACTTCATAGCAGTGTAAGGTGAAGTCGGCGAGGCTTAAGAGGTTTTAATGTCTAGATGCTCGGGGCTTTCAGAGCTAGATGAAATACCAGCCAGACCGCTTTCAGGTAACAGACACAGAGCTGAACCATCCCATCCTCAAGTGATTTCAAAGTTAATCTCTGTATTGTACTGTAGTAAGACGGAACAATGGAAGAGCTGATTAGTGATATCTCGTAATCTCAGATCTTAAAAAGTAAGTCTGCTTTCTCTTAATTCGTACATTGAAGTTAGCTGTATGTTTGAGAATGAACTTGGCAGAGGAAACAGCTTGGGTATTTGCTGAGTCTTATCTGCGCTGCAGCATCTCTAACGGCAGTGATCCCGCAGATGGCGTGATTTATACTGACCCGGTTTAAAACATGCTGAAACTTCCTTCACAAAACGAATTTTCAGATTCATTTTCAAGCACCTAACGTGAACTCCACCCCACCCCCAAAGTCAGACAAACTCTTCATTCAGTGCTGTTTGAGTCAATGTTTTCCTGTCTCAATTCATACTTTTATAAAAAATAAAACTAGTTTTAGATCCGTTCATTCATTATTAAAGAACATTACAATTCTGTCTTCTCCTCACAAATATTTAAAAAAATAAATTGGCCGCATTTTTGTATGCTTTCCATACTAGCTCTCTAATGAAGAAAAATAGCAATTTTTGGTTATAAACACAGGGGTTTAATTTCACTTCGTGCTGGAGGATTTCCAACCTCAGATGATGGAATCGAAACCCTTTAAGGGGAAGTTTCTGAAGTATTTCAGTTTCTGAGGGTCCAGACTGGACCAACACAGAGACAACTTCTACAGCTTCCTTCTGCACCCCAAAAAGGAATGGCTTTGGAAACGCATTCCCCTTACTCCTGTATGATTTCTTACTGAATTTTGTGTCCAGTTTCAGAGGATTAGATGCCTTCCTCTCTGTGGCCTTTCTGCGTCATTTCTGAATGAGCTGAGAGCAGACCCGTGCATGATGCTACCTTTTGGAGGGCTAGTTATGCTGCTTTTAGAGCATTTTTCATCCCGTGACATTCTTGATAATGAAAAATAGTGTTTGCTGCCGCTGACCTAGTGCAGCTTTGTGTACCTCTGTTTGCAGCTTCATTGCTTTTATTTCTTTTTTTCCGCCTTTCCTCCACCTCCAGCCTTTCTGTAATGACCCTCGCAACCTCCGCTCTCCCTCTGGGATGGACTTGGCTTTCCCCCTGCCACGCCTGGCTAGTCTCGCTAGTTTAAATCTTTCCTCCTGCTCTTACCGCTGCTTTCCAAGTGCAGCAGCAGACCGAAAATAGCAAAGACTGTTGGTTTTACTGCGTTGCTGCTCCTCTGATGGATCTGTCGGAGCAGAGGCTGTCCGTGGAAAACAGCACTGTTAGTGGAATATTTTCCCGTGGTACTGCCCTACAAGGAGAGCCGAGTTCCCCCGTGAATGAACTTAAACCCCTGAGTCATCATTGAAATCCTTTCTTTCTTTTTAATAGCAGCCCCGTAATTTGCTAAACAGCTGGTTCAGTGTAGGCAGACGCTGTTGCTGCAGCCTAACGTTAGTTTTATATTTGATCTGGCATAAAATGTTGGAGCAAAAACAGTTCGTATTTTCTTGCCGGGAGGCTTTCTCTTGCCGGCTGAAAGCGGCATTCCAAATTGTGGCAGGAAACCTGTAGCATCCAGACTCCCAGTGGTAGCTGACGTACAATGGCAGCTTTCCAACATGCTTGCTTATCCGTTTTACAGGTGTAGCAATGATGCAAATAGTCAGCTGCCCGTATGTAAAGACAGTCGCTACCACCAAGACCGGTAATTTTCAAAACCATCTTAGTTCGTTTTGTCTGTAAGTTGGCATGGTAGTGAATGTTGTTGTTTATCTTTTATTTATTTATTTGCTTCCCCAATTGAATGAATATATATACTTTATTTTCAAAACCAGTATAAATGCAAATATCATATTTGGCCAGGAAATAACTTTCCCAAATAACTGTTAGCGTTAGCTCATTTTATATGAAAAAATCCAATGCAGTTTTCTGTAATCATTGAGTTCTGTAATAACTGTGAATCTCCTCATGCCCATACTTCTTAGTTTTTAGTTTCTTGTGTGTGGATTTTTGTTTTTCCTACTTCACGTGTATAGTGACATGATTGTGCTCGCATGTTGGTGTGCGTGTATGTGCGTCTTAGTATGAATTTTCATTTCTCAAATTGTGGGTTTAAGAGCAATCACTAACTGAGATGCTTCATGGCATTGTGTAATGTGTGCTTCTCCATGATTTAAAAAGATAGACTTTATATAAATGTTAAAAGCTCAAAATTATGATCTTGTCATTCTAGTACTATCCAATTTGTTTTTCTAGAGCTTGTAATTCAAAATATGTTCAGTAGATCCATGCTGTTGGGATGAGCAGAGAAGTAACAGGATAATGTAGCGTTCTGGCTTTCTTGTGTTATTTACTTGCCATTTGGCTGTAGGATAGGAATAATTTTTTTTTTCCAATCAGTCTGCAGTGCTAAACAAAAGCATCACACCGTATGAAATTATTTCATTCTCATCAGTTTTTATCCAAGGCTCTGAATTAATGTTGACTCTTTTAAAGTCAGGATTTAAGATTTATCAGAGTTTTGCTCATGGCTCAAATTCAAGCCCCTGTTGTCTTTTTTTCAAGATCGATAGGAATCTCGCTTAAAATGACAGCATAGTTAAACACTGGAGTAGATGTTTTGAAATCATTATTTGCTAGAGAGATCTAACAAAGACTTTTAAAATAAATAGAGTACTTAATATTGAATGTTACAGCAAGCATCCAAGAACTAACAAGCGTTGTGCTGTGCAGAATTGCCCATTACTCTAAATGAAAGGCTGTCTGACTTGCCTGGTGGTACGGGCGTTACTGATCGTAAAACACAGGAGGGAAAGTTAGTAACAATGCATTGCTTTCCAATTTAATTCTGAAAAAAAGTCTAGCTGATTATTTGTAAATTAACTTGGGAAAGTGCTAGGTTTTGGTTCTTGGGTACTTCATTGTCACTTACTGTTTTCTTTCCTTTTTCTTTTTTTCTTTTTTCTTTTTTTTTTTTCCGTGGCGCAGGTGTCTTGCCAGGCATGGCCCCTCCCATCGTTCCGATGATCCATCCTCAGGTTGCTATTGCAGCTTCACCTGCGACACTGGCTGGAGCCACGGCAGTCTCCGAGTGGACAGAGTACAAAACTGCAGATGGAAAGACTTACTATTATAACAACAGGACTTTGGAGTCAACGTGGGAAAAACCCCAAGAACTGAAAGAAAAAGGTATTTTTGCTTTTTTAATACAGCTGCATACGAGACAAAATTGCTTAGAGCAGTAGTGGTGTGTTTGAAAACGTCGACAAGAATAATTCTAATCCCTTATCGCCTTTAAGAATATTTTGAAATCCTGATTATAAGTATTCATTTGAGTTGCTCTTGAGTCTAAAAGTTATAGTTTCTTTGTTTCCACTGTATTGTAAGAGTATCTGGTTCTAGAGTTGCTTCCAAATCCTGTGACACGTGGGTAAATGCATGTTTCCACTCCAGCAGAAAGTGAGTATTTGACATACGCGTTTGGGAAGATCCCAATTGCAGAAAGATAGAAAGTGAGGGAAAAATTCAGTTGTTGGAGAGATGGTAAACCAGGGAAGAATGAAGATCATTGAAATGCTAAATTTCATATCTTCAAAAACAGAGTATATAAACAGATTTGGAATACGAGGAAAAAGTAAATTACCTGCCCGTGTCTGCATCACTGAGTCATATTCTGGGCATAGGCTGTGGTTTCTGTTTATTTGAATCCACGTTGTATCCATAGATGTTGTTATATTGGAGGGAAATTGCTCTTGTAAGTAAGGAAGAAGGGGCAAAAATCCCCTGGCTTTTATTCAGTCTTTAAGGTCTTTTAGGAAAACAAATCCAGTCGAACCCAAACAGTTCTTCATTTACTGTCTGCTGATAACCATGTCTTTACAGGCAGATACCGTAAAGCCCAAGGAGGACAGAAAAGTTTTAAAAATACATTAAAAATAAGCTCTGTTTTGCTGTTGTGCTTGGAAAATCATACTGATAAAAATAAATGTCTTGTGATTCTGTAATGGTTTCTTAATAATACTAAGGAAAATTGTGTCTTTATTTAGAAAAAATGGAAGAGAAGCTTAAAGAGCCAATTAAAGAACCTACAGAGGAGCCTTTACCTATGGAGACAGAGGAAGAAGAGCCAAAAGAAGAACCTATAAAAGAACTTATAAAGGAGGTAAAAGACCTTGCAACCAAATAGTCAGTATCGGCATTTTGAATCCTACATCCTACAGGTGTGGATGCATCTGTAGACCAGGCATATTGACAGGAGACATGGTTAGTAATTTGAGTTCTTAAATTCCTGGGGTGATTTTGAAAGCCTTCCTTTTTGGACTCGTAGCTATTTTCCCTTTTTTAAAAATTTTTTTTCTATAAGGGAATAAGAACATTTAAAGGAAAAATACAGACTATGTGAGTTAATAAATTAGTAAGAACATGGAAAGAAGTTATCTAATTACATAGACATGATGTTCTCTTGCTGATTTTAAGGTGTTCATAAAAATGAAACTTGTCCTGAATGTTTGAAATCTTTAATGTCTTTTTTCTCTATTTCTTTTCTTTATTTTGAACAGTTTTGAAAGAAAACTTACATGTTCTCCATGTGCTATAGCTGATAAGTTTAGTCTGCTAGGAACACACGTCCTAGAAAATGTCTGTAGTGTTTACATTGCAGCAAACAAAATGAACTTTTCTTGTAAAGCATTTTGTCGTGCTTAGAAAGCATAGTCCTTGAAGATGTCAGGGTGTTTGAATAAAAATTGAAACTTTCATGCTGATTTCTGTCAACTTCAATGTAGCTTAGTGGGCGAAAGCACAGAACTAGTTAGTTACTTTTATTATAATAATTAGTTAGCTGTCATTGCCTGAATCCTGTAACTTGTTTTTTCCCTGAGGAGCCAAAAGAGGAAGAAATGACTGAAGAAGAAAAAGCAGCTCAGAAGGCCAAGCCGGTTGCAACCACTCCCATTCCAGGAACCCCATGGTAGGTAGCACTTTTCCCACTGGCCTGCTGCTACGGAACTGAAACAGCGTTTCCCGTAGCCACAAGGAAGGTTGGGGGTGGTTAGAACAAGTCTTAGTGCGTGAAGATCCCGTCCTTGGTGCGCTTCTGTCTCAGATAGCGCTGGAGTCCTGCAGCCAGCGCTGTTCACCCTGTGCCGGTGCTCAGGATGGGTGTGTGTGGTCTTTCTGCCGCACGCTCCCCCAGTCCTGGGAGGAATGTCACCAGCACAGGTTCCATACCCCAGCCCCTTCATCTGCCACCGATTCTTCCTGGCCTGGTATGAAATAGTGGCCAAAAAAACCATCTTGAACTTCTTCTGCCCTTAATGCCTTGGGGGATGAATAGGTGCAGCTGCTGGACAAATCGGCCCTTGGGTGGCACAGGCACCCTCCCCTGCTGCCTGTGTGTGCGATGGCACGGTGGGGTTACTCTAGCTGCGATATATGTAAATTGTCTTTGTGTGTTTGGGTGGCCAAGGTAAAAATCTTCCTGATGAGAGAGCAATATTGTTTTAATTTTTGCAATTTAGCCATCAATGCTCTTTATTAATGTTTGATATCTAAAACTGTCTCCCTTCAAGTTGTCTCTGTGGTTCTTTCATCCCATCATTTATAAAGTTCTGGCGAGACCACTAGGTTGGTTTTTCTCATATTTTGGGGGCACTGAAGAGATGAGGTATGTTATATCCCAAAATCCAATTCAGCTGTCTAAAACTGCAGCTCCTGATCAAAAGCATTTTTAAGATCGCGTTTCAAATCTGCTAGCAGAGCAGAGAAGGGCAGTAATTCAGTGTCACGCTTGGACAGCAGGAATGCCGGGTAGTCGTGCAGTAATTATAACCTGGGTCTGCCCGTGACTATGCTAGCTTCGGTCTTTGAATGGGGGAGCAGGTATGCAGAATGAATGAAGACAAAGATAAACCGAGACTTCCCGTCTGACTGTTACATTTCCAGGTGCGTGGTGTGGACTGGCGACGAGCGTGTTTTCTTCTATAACCCTACCACTCGTCTTTCTATGTGGGACCGACCAGATGACCTAATTGGAAGAGCTGATGTGGACAAAATAATTCAAGAACCTCCTCACAAAAAAGGAATGGACGAAGGGAAAAAACTTAGTAAGACCCATCTTAGAGCCTTCTTAAGAAACCTGAATATAATTTATCACTCATTCTGTGTTGATTTCCCAAACTAGGAACATTTAAATGAATGAGAGTAATGTCAGGGCATACTGAAAAATGTATATAGCTTAGGAATTTAAGAAGACTGATGGGAATGTAGATCTATAGAGTCCTTTGAAAAAAAAAAAAAAAAAAAAAAAACAACAAAAAAAAAACAGTCTGTTGAAGAAAGTAGATGCTAACAAAGTTAATTTTCTTTCTAAATGCCAACAGGCTGAAAAAGCCCCCAGTTTTTACTGACCCAAAAAAAGGGACTGTGTTTGTTTTATAAGCAAGAGGAATCTGGGAGCCAGAAAAGATTAACCATAATGTACAAATGGGCTCTCACAGAAGAGGATGTAACTTGGAGAACATCAACTTCAGTACAGTTTTGGAAGCAGCTGCCAAGAGCAGAGAACATGTGGATGACATGTGGGCTTGGTAGTTGGAGGAGAGCAAAGTGCAAGTAGGTAACTGGGAGATCGAAATGTGCTTCATTAGACTGTGTAGCCAGAGGTTTTATTTCCCTGGAAATAAGAGGTCAGTCTTTGTCATTTTAAATACAAAGTTGGCCACAGGTCTCTTAGTCCTGCTACCAAATTCCGACAGTGTTATTCTGAAAGCAGCTGAAAACCGTATGTCTTCCTTTGTCAGGACACATTATTGCTTCACGTGTTGTCTGCTGTTTCTCCACAAAGCTTTGGTTTTGCTTTACAAACTTTTCATAAAGATAAAATCTGATTGAAATCTGTTACAGTTAGAGAAGAGCACGAGTCTACAGAGGACGCAAACGAAGACGAGCCTATTAAAATTAAAAAGCGCAAGTAAGTTCGCTTTTTCAGTACTAAGTGGTCTGTGTAGATGAAGTTCCCAGAGTTCTGCATCTGAGCAGTGTGTACACTTGTATTCAGCAGAGCGGTAACAGTGGTAGGACTGGCGAACACGACCGTCAGCTTTCTGCTGTCTTAGTTTAGCAGCTCCAGTATTTGATATTTCTCGGGGACAGTTGAAATTCATTTGTAGAGGAAATAGCGTCTCCTTTGGAAATCATTCAAAATGGAAATAAATGGTTTAAGCTATTTGGTGAACCCAAGGAATAAGATGTCAGTTCTTGCGCTCTCTCAGTAGAAAGCATTCACGTCGAGTCCCAAAGAACGGCTGTCATGGTGTCTGAAGCCGTCGGTTATATCCGCTCTGTCCTGCTGCAGCTCCCTTTCTAACCTCCAGGGCTGCCCTGTTCCTTCCCAGGTTACACTGTGTGTTTGTTTTTTTCAGGAAAGATGATAACAAAGATATTGATTCGGAGAAGGAGGCTGCTATGGAAGCTGAAATTAAAGCCGCTCGAGAGAGAGCCATTGTCCCTCTGGAGGCTCGGATGAAACAGTTCAAGGACATGCTTCTCGAGAGAGGGGTCAGAGAGATAAGTGTGTGTGTGTGTGTGAGAGGGGGAGGTTCAGGCAGAGGTCGGAATTCGTGGTGAATTCAGAATCTGCAGTGCTTTATGTATAGGAAACAATCTCGTCCTTCCTCTGATTCATGCTTGCAGTTGGTTCAAGTCTCTGTATTTCAAAGAATGTTACAATTATAGAAAAATTTTGATTTCTGAGTAACTGGCATTAAACAGTATCAAGACAGTTTTTTTTGGTTTTTTTTTTTTTTTTTAATCTCTTTTTCCAAGTTAAGTAAGTACCTCATTGGACACTGCCATTGAAAACAAATAGGGCACCCAGACTGGACGTGTCCTTAATATTTTCGGAAACGCTCCTACGTGAGCAAAGCAGTAAATTCCACTGGCGTCTGCACATTCTGGTCCTTAAATGGGAGACTTTTTACTTCTAGATATCTTTGAAATCTGCTTGATACTGATCAGTTTTGATAGATAAATTTATATTTTAGTAGTCTAATTTATATAGTAACTTCAAAAAAGTAGAAGTGGTTCCAGCTACCTGTGCAGCTTCAATTTAGCTTCAATGATGGGGTTTTATGGAATAGTTTTAATAAAGCTTATGTAAGATGAGCTCAAACATGTTTAAATCAATCTGTTTCGGAGCAGAACTGTTTACGCTGATAACATTTAGGAGAGGTATAGAGCAGAGATGGGATATGAGAAGATAGGCTCTCAGGGCTTTCTTATGATGTATGTTTTCTTTAAAAAGTTACACAACAGTAGTAATGAAGCGTGTGAAGTTTTCGGAGCCAGTTAGTGCTGAAACTTGCTGTGGCAGTGTCCATTATCTATTAGTGATGAAAACTTCAAGATAACTTTGTTTCTGTCTTTTCGTCTGATGTCTTATCGTTTTCAAGCAAAACTGTACAACTTCTGTATATTTGAGGAAACTTTACTGTTAGTTAAAACTTTACTTTTTTTTAATTGAAGGTCTCTGCTTTTTCAACATGGGAGAAGGAACTACACAAGATAGTTTTTGATCCTCGTTACTTACTTCTCAACCCAAAAGAAAGAAAACAGGTAAAAGAGAAGTCAAATTCACTCCCCATCCAGACACAGCTACTACAGCCTTTACCTAAACCCTCAGTCTGCCATTTTTGTTCCTGTTAACCTTCCAGACTAATAAGTGTTGCAGGGGGTTTTTGTTACAGTTAGGGTTTGTTTGGAAACAGAAGAAGCCAGCAAGCAAAGAAGTGAGTTGATAGTTTTTATTTTTTCCTGTGGTTGAAAGATCTGATATTTTAACACAGTGGCAGTCACTCCAGAAACTTTTCTTCAAATGGATGGAGGGAAATGGAAAACTTCAAGAATACAGGAAATACGTTAACATAGCATGAATGTGTAAGAAACTTCTTTACGTGTTTAGATACAGTGCACTACGTGTCCAGCAGATTGGAGTTATTTGCATATCCAAATACAAAGAGTCCCTGACTCTTCTTTCTGCCCCGTCTGTGTTGGCTCTGTGGTGAGAGGAAAGGAAATGGGAGAAAAGAAAAGAAATGGGATTTTTCCTCCCTCTTGCCTAGAGCTCATGTGGCTTCGGGTTTTTATGTTTTATGTCGGTGACTGGTGTTTCTGTAGGTATTTGATCAGTATGTGAAAACCCGAGCAGAAGAAGAACGCAAGGAGAAGAAAAACAAAATCATGCAGGCCAAGGAGGACTTCAAGAAAATGATGGAAGAAGCAAAGATTAATCCAAGGTAGGAGCTTCTTTCTAGTTCGTATGGATAAGCTCTACTAGAATGAAGTGTGTTGGGGGGTGTTAGGGAGATTAACCTCTTTCAAAATGGGCAAAGAGTAGAAGAATCAGATGTTGGTGAAATCTTTTGCCTGCTTGTATTCACCTAACCCATGAAAAAACAGAGCTTGTGAATGATAACGATTTACATATTTTAAGTCATTTTGAAGAAATCCCCAGTCTGCTCTCTGGATTGTGAGAAGGGCCTCGTGATCCACCGCAAGTTTCTTCAATAACTGTTTCATCTTAGGAGCATTAGGAGTCTCTGAGAAGTACGAGGGAGGTTTCTTCAGTTTGGAGGTGGATGAAGGGATGTTTCCCTGATTCCAGAGTATATGATAGGATGTCCTGGTTGCTTTGATATCAAAATTATTACATACCCCTCACCTTCAGACCTGCTTGCAAGTGATAACAGCAAGGCGATGGCAGTGTTCTAACATTCAGGAGTTTATTGCTTTCTCACAGAGTTCACGAAGTACGTGTTTATGTCACCAGATGAGCTCTAAAGCATCTCTTTCAGCGTCGCTTGCCTTGTCTGGCATTAATTCTTTTACAGTGCAATAACAACTCATTTGTTTCCGTTCAGCTTAATATTTTCAGTGACCTGTGTTGGAAACCTGGTGGAAGCCAGTGTTATGTTAACTTCTAAATTACTTCAGCCTTGAACTCTTATTTAAAACAGCTGTCTGCTCGGTTAGTAAGGGTAGCAGTTTCTACAGTGGTAGTCTGGGAAGAACGGAGGCATGGAAATGTTTTAAGATAAAGTTCATCAGTAATAAGTTTAATATCTAATTCAGAGACTAACATGGACTGTTATGTTAGCTTTGGTATCCTCAGCCTCCAGGACATCTCCGGTGTGTCGTATTGGGACTGACTCTTATCTGATTCTGGGTTGGGGTGGGAAGGAGTTCCAGCTGAAATACTGTCTTGTTTAATCTTATCCTTTGTCTTCTGGTTTCAGTGTTTGTCTAAAGATATTGCTGTACTTCTGTGAGTGCCGGACTGGTTTTTTTATCATCTCTCTCAGTCCAACATGCTCAAGAGTTTGTGTTCCACTTCACTTAAACAGCCCTTGTTCTTCAGTATAGCTGTACATTCACTTTCTAATCTTTTTGAATAAGCTACCAAATTACCTTCTTGTTTCAATTTACCCTACAGCAACAGTAGGCTGGATTTTCCAAGTCTAATTATTTCCATGCTGTGATGAAAACATTCGTATGGTTATAAGTGTCTCACGTATTCTTGGGGCCAGATTTGCATCAGAGCTTGGAAAAAGCACAGTAGTGGGTTTTTTCGAGGTAAGTGGCAGTACTGTACCTACTGCACAGGTTGGAATCTGGCCCTGGAGGTGAGAGAACGGTCAGGGAAATGCTCTGGGGATAACGGGTTGAAAGCCCAGTATTGCTGCCTCTGCCTGTGGTGGGTAAAATGTTTTCAACTCCGTGTATTTTAAGATTAGGCTATACAGTGTGCACTGTAGGAGGAAAAATAGATTCAGCCAGTGTTCTCTTGTGACTAACACCAAAAGGTTATTTTCTTGGTGAACTCTTAGCATGGTTTGGCTGCAAGTGAATGCACGTACAGTTTTCAGTTTCACAGCTGTGAAATACCTGGACAGACTGGTGGCTGAACTGATAACCCACAAAAAAAGAAGATTTTTGTAGACAATTGAGTTTTTTTTCATTTCTTCTTCTTGGTCGCATTGTAATCTCTCTTCCTACACCTGCACTTTCTGCAGGTAGCTGTATTCAGACAAAACCCCTGTAACTCGGTAACGATGCCGTTCATGTGTGTGCCTAAACCCGACTCCGTTCTATATGGTTCATTGCTCAGGCATCTCTATAGTGAGACCATAGGATGTTGCCTTTTTTTTTTTTTAAATTNACGGTCCCTCTCTGTAAGAGGTTTTACAAATGCTTTGCAGACATCCCTTGGGTCTTTCTGAACTAACTGTGTTCAGTTTGCAGGTGTACTGACTAAAGAGCATGTAGAATTGAACTTGCCTTTGTTTGTGAAGCTGAGTGTAGTTAATAATCACACTTGTTTGGTTGTTTTCCTAAGTAAGTAGCATTATATTCTTAACTGGATTAATGTCTGATTTTTTTTTTTTAAGTTATATTATCGTGAAGCATTAAAAGGAAAAGGATTCTTGTCCTGTTTGGCTCGAAACCCCAGAACTGGCCCTTACCTCTCTGCTCTCTCAGTGGAGGCAGTAAGAACCTGAAATTCTCTGTAGGATGCTCCGTTTAAATTTCAAACAGCTTCCATATCTTCTCTTTCCGTCTAAACGCTAGCACTTCAGTGACTTTTTAATCTTTCATTAAATATATCTTATGTATAAACTGCTGCTTATTAGACTTAAAGGTCAGCTATTAAAGATTAATGAATTCCAAATGTCATCTGACCGCGTTGTCAATAGCAGGGAGCAGGCTGCTGCCGAGGTGGCTTCAAACATTATCATCAAAATACGCAGCCACTTACATGTCCCTGTGTGATGTGCGAATGGAGAAGATAACCTCTAAAGCCTAATCATTTCTGACATTTTAAAGTCTGCGATATTTATTTTGTAGTATAAAGTTATTGCAAATTTCACCTACTAAGAATGCTTACAGGGAATGCAGAAGAACAGGTTAGATTTGGGGACAGTTTTGTTTTTCAGTACGTTTTGTATATTTTTTTTCTTCTAGGTACTCTGGTCTGATTTGATTCTGTACTCGTTTTTTTCAAATGTTGATTTATTGCTGATATTCTCAATAAATGATTGTGCTTTGAGGGGAACCGCTGCAGTTCCAAACTAGACTTACGTGCTGCATTTTGATTATGAATACAGAATTTTAAAGCATTCTTGCAGCCTAATAGTGCAATTGAAGAGTTTTAAAAAAAAAAGTAAATATTTGTTTTGTTGTTGCATGATTGTTCTAAAGTTGAAAAGTTGAGAGATTGTTTGTTTGCTTTTGAAATAATGTTTTTTTTCTCCAAAAGCCTTTTGTAACCATTTTATGTATTCTGTTTTATAACAAGTGGATAGACTTTACAGTTATGTGCTGTGCGGCCTGTCAATCAGTTCAGTCTGACAGCTGTCAATCACTGACACGCAAATATTATGGGATTCCCTAGTGAGGAAAGAATTGGTATCTCTGTGTGGTGACTTTAGCCTCCCGCAGTTCCGGTACTTTACATTTTTTTAGTTTTTTTCCTTGTGAAGTGATGAGAGTTGTACCTGCAATGTGTTAACTGCCAAAAAAAAAAAAAAAAAACTTCTAAATACACCTGAAGTANCAAAATCTTTACTTAAGGAGGATCAACTTCACAGAAATCTGTAACGTAAGGGTTGTAAATTATTAATGTTTCGATTTTGCTTCATTGAATTATGGCTTGTGGGATGGTGATGGAGCAGTCAGCTTTTCCGAAGATTCTTTTTATTCACGCAGCTAATTTCAGTGAGTAAACACACTGCGAACACCGCACCGGTGGGTGCTGGCTGGGCTGCCCCAGGGCACAGCGTTGCTCCACGTCCTGACACCAGCCGTGCCAGCAGACGTCCCCCTTCACGTAGACCTGCTGAAAATGTCCCGCAGCCCCTGTGCTGGCAGCTCATGCCTGTCTGTCCTGCCTGCATCTCAGTAGTTCTCTCCTGTAATACCCTGCTGACCCAGTTACCGCGTGCGGATGTGCTGAACCCGCAGCAGCGCAGAGCCATGATCCCAGATTATTCCTGGCAAAATGTGTTTTACTCCATTTTTTGAGAAGTTTTTGCCTTTTTTTTAAATTGAAAACCAAACTGCGGTACGCTGTGGACGACTGGAGTTAAACCCACGCTTTAAGAGCACTAAGGGTCCAGAAGCGCTGATGGTTTTCCGCGGGAGGGACCTGGCTGCACCCTCCTGGTTTTCCGCTGGAGAAGCAGCAGCCAGCCCAGCCCAGCCCATCCCGTCCCATGCAGCAGCGCAGGGGCTCGGCAGTGAGCGAGGGGGCTGCAGGCAGCTCCTGGGAAGGGTCTTGCTGCAGAGCGTGGTGGTTTGGGGTTGCAGCCGGGGCCACGGTGCATCTAGCCGTGCTCCTGTTCTGGGGAATATACACCCACACGGCTTGTGCAGAGTGCTGCTGTGCAGGCTTTGAGACACCCTTACTTTATAGACTTCTGTAGTAACGCCTGGGAATTGTTCGATTTTAACAAATATTTCTAATGCCATGGCTTAGAAAGCTTCATATCTTTGATACTGCATGCATGCTGTAAGATATTTTGAAACCGCATTCTTCATTTTACAGTGAATAAACGGTTTGCTTAGCGTCTGGGGCAGCTACTGTAAGACAGCGATAGCGCTGTCGTGTAGAGCAACTTCCCCTGGCACCAACAAGTTGTTCTCTAATCTCTGCTTACTATCGTGATCCCTCTGAGATAGTAAAGGAAAGAAGCCTATAAAGCCTTTTACATTTATACGTTAATATTGTGGAGAACTAAGATTATTGGTGGGCAAGGCTCCAGAACGTTCTGATCCTGTGTTCTGCAGCCAAACGCCCTTTTGGAGAACTGGGCTGTGACAGCTCTCTGCCAAGCCAGAGCGTGTTCTCCTGTCCATCTGCTCCTTCCCCTGGGATCCTCAGTGCTCTGCAGCTAAACTGCTTTTGGTGGTTTTCTTTTTTTAAGGGCACATAAGCAGCAAAAACTGAATGGCCAGCCCTTCTCCTGTGGTTTGGTTTTTTTAATTAGTGTGCCGTAAAGACAGATTTTGTTTTGTGGAGCAGCAGGGTTTGGGATGCTGTGAAGGCAGCATGCTTCGCCTTGCCTGCAGAGCCCCTAGAGTTGTTCCCTGGCACGAGGAGAACCAGCCCCTCGCCTCTCTCCTTCAGAGAGATGGAGACTTAAATGCCAAACGAGGCTTCTATGGAAATAAAAAGGAGAATACCTAGGAGCTAAAGTGCAGCAGGAGCAGGGAGATCATCTGCCCCAGAAAAAGAGATGTAATAAAGGCACAGTAGTCACTTCTGCAGCTGCTGGTTCTGGGAGTGTGGATGTTGCCAGTTATCTCGAGATAAAAAAGCTAATGTGATTGATCCTCTGCCAGCCCTGTGCGATGGCTGCTGTCACGGACAGAGTGCTGACAGAGTGCCATTTCCCATTGAAAAAGTAGGCTAAAAAATTGCCTTAAACTTTATATAAATGTGCATATCCACCTTAAATGTAATTTACGTAATTACCGTGTGTGGTTAATTCTTTATTGGTCAGATCCATCTTAAGGCAGTGCTCTTTATCAGCAGACCCAAGCATTCACCTCTGTGCACGGTGCACTTGGAGGATGATCCCATCAGTGCTTGGTTTGTCCAGAGCCCTGTTTAAAACTGCACGGCTTCTGCAGTATTGATATGCAAAAAGCTGTCGTGTAGAATCGATAACTTGTTATTTTGATATAAAAGCTCAAAAAAGAACCTTACATTGCAGTAAAATAATAAAAAACTGTATTGGTGAATCATTCTTTAAAGAATACAGCTCATCTTAGATGTAGCAGATCTTCTTAATGGATCTGCCTTAGCAAAATTGTCGCAAGGGGAAATGAGTTTTAGACGTGGTTATGTCTAAATTCAGATTTTTAGTGATTTCTCTAAATTGTAATGGTTTGTAATATTAATGTGCTTCCCTCTCTTGGAGGTAAGTTAACTCCTTTTTTTTTCATAAGAACAAACTGTTGAGTATCAAAGGATCTTTCTCAAGTGTTGTCTTTCTGTTTCTGTCTGTAAAACAGATCAAAATGGACTTCTTTGAGCTACTGGCTAATCACCACCTGGACAGTCAGTCTCGCTGGAGCAAAGTGAAGGACAAAGTAGAGACTGACCCCCGTTACAAAGCGGTGGATAGCTCTTCACAGAGGGAAGACCTCTTCAAACAGTACATAGAAAAAATAGCTAAGGTATGCCTGTGACATTTGGAATTGCTGTTTTGGATGTTCTGCTGGTCTCAGTGCTGTTAACGTGTGAGGTGACCAGCTAGAAGGCAGACTGATGTGTGCTTCGGTCCTGTACCAAAGAGAATTCCACACCATCGTCATTTATGGATGTACCCCAGAATGACAGCTTGAAAATGAGTGGTGCTGTCCGTGATGGTGCTGCTGCATGTGTCTGTGCATGTGTATACACACACACGATACTGGGGAGAATTTATCCATCAGAGCAAGACAGGCAGAGACCCCTGTAAAGCCAGTGGTTGTAGAAGTGGCTGTAAACTTCCGAAAGTGCAGACACCACTTTGATCACTTCCTGCCAGGATGGGCTGAGTTTGCTTTGCTGGGATTTTTGCATCAGCTGAGCTTCCTCAGGAACACAGATGGTTCATAAACAGTTCTTTCGCTGGTTCTTCTCTCTTAATCCAGTGTTCCTGCCTTTCTCTTCCAGGCAATAAATGGCTGAGAATGTAAAACTGGGCTAACAAATAGTCACACCCCCCTGCCCCGCCGTTACCAGTTTGTCTCTGCACACAAGAAACATGCTGCTGAGAATAGCTGTTCTGTGATCAGTGTTGTGACCAAACTTCTCTTCTCCCCATGTAAACCCTCTAATGCTTCCCCATGGCTGTTGAGCCAGGATTCTGTAATGCACAGATCTCGAATCACTTCAAAGTATTTTGTTCCGAGATGCCTTTAGCTCGATAGCCCTTTAATTCTCTTACCTGTCTGATAACAATATGAAAGGTGCTGTACTGCTTTTATTGAGAGGAGTTTGTTCTTGCGTTACAGAATTTAGATTCTGAAAAAGAAAAGGAGCTGGAAAGACAAGCTCGCATTGAGGCGAGTTTGCGTGAGCGGGAAAGGGAAGTCCAGAAAGCTCGCTCGGAGCAAACCAAGGAGATCGATAGAGAACGTGAGCAGCACAAACGGGAGGAAGCTATACAGAACTTCAAAGCGCTTCTGTCTGACATGGTGAGATACGGACAGCCTTTCTCAGCTCGTCGGCGTGTTCTTTTTCTAATTGTTGCACTATGTGAAAGCTTCTTGGCATTTGTAGTTAAATTTATGTAGAAATGCAATCCTGTTGTCTTCTCCCTGCTGCCCTGCACTCGCGGTTCGGGTTTCGCCTTGGGAAGTGAATGCTTTGCATTTAGGGTTCACGTTCTGGCACCGTGCCCGGGGAGACAGGGGACAGCGTTATTCCTGCTGCTCTGGCATCTCGTGGGTGACGGCAGATTTTCAGTCATGCTCCTGTAAACCTCTGTATACCTGTTGGAGAATTGGATGTTGTTGAGCGTTAGGAACAGTCGCCGTATTTTTGCATTGCCTGTCTTCTTCGTGCTCTAAACACGGTGCCCTTGCCTCGCCACTTCTCTGCTCTGTTGCACGTGTACCGTGTTCTCCTTGTCAAGCTCACCCGTGAGAGGATTTTGAACCTTAACTCAAAACAAGAGAAATAAAAAAACCTAAGATGTACATAGGAAATATTAGTGAAGTGTAGAAAAAATGGTTTAAAAAAAATCGTCATCTTTTTGGCTCAGGTGCGTTCTTCCGATGTGTCGTGGTCTGATACCAGAAGGACTCTACGCAAGGATCATCGATGGGAATCTGGCTCCTTGCTGGAAAGAGAAGAGAAGGAGAAGCTCTTTAATGAGCACATTGAAGCACTTACCAAAAAGAAGAGGGAACACTTTAGGCAACTTCTGGATGAAACTTCAGCAGTAAGAGTTGTATATATTCAAACTTCAGTATATTCAAACTGCCAGCCCATGGAGATTGATCTGTTTCTGGTTTTCTGTCACACAAGCTGATCTGTTTGTTTTTATTTCCAGGGCCCCTTTGCTTCACCACTTCTTCATAACAAGATTTGTGCCTTGTTCCCTTACCTGTTTGTCGTGACTATTATTTTGGTCCATTTCCATTAAACCTCTAACCAGTGATCTTTTTATCTCCTCAGGATGTTGCATTTCTTCAACACTGAGTAGTTTGATGCTCTTTACTCTGTGGCACCTTGCTCTTTCAAATACCCAGTGTGCTTTTCTTAATGAGTGTCAGTAAATAATCTGACCAGATTCATGTTTGGATGTTCTCCTGCTTTATCTTGTGCTGTGGGATCTGAACTTGTATCCTGTGTAGGGCTGTGGAAATCGTGCCTGCTCTGGGTGTTGGGGGGTTTTACTGAGTCTTGATCTCTTCCAGTTATCCGCCAACTTGTCAGCTTGCTTTGAACCCAAAAGTTTTTTCTTGATTTTTTTAGTGCATTAGTTAGAAGTGCTTAAGAATATTGGGTAAATTTTTGGTGTGATAGAATAAAATGACAGACTTGCAGCTCTGCAGCAGGTTTTCTGTAGGTAATTTAAACAGTGTGCACTAGGAAAAGACATTGGGATGCGACTGATGTTTGTGAGGACTTTGATGTGAAAATCCCATCTCAAAATACTAAAGAAAAGTAAATATACAAAATCATTAATTAAAAATACTAATGTAGTATAAATAATCAAAATGCAGCACTTAAAAATACAGCAAAAGCTTTGTCAGTGGACTTGGGAGGTCCTTAGAAGCCTCAGTAATATTTACATTCTGTATTCTTAGAATCTAATTTTCTTTTAATTTAACTTTTTTATTTTTTGTTAAAGATAACTTTAACATCAACATGGAAAGAAGTGAAAAAAATCATTAAAGAAGATCCAAGGTGCATTAAATTTTCTTCGAGTGA
Organism: Syrrhaptes paradoxus; assembly: GCA_013400615.1. Classification (NCBI taxonomy): domain Eukaryota; kingdom Metazoa; phylum Chordata; class Aves; order Pterocliformes; family Pteroclidae; genus Syrrhaptes; species Syrrhaptes paradoxus. Next base: position 78,508 of record VZTO01004281.1, read on the forward strand.
CAGGGTAAGAGGTTTGCGTTGCTGCGGCTCAGGGGAGTGCAGGGGACAGAGGACGTGAGTTGATGGTGCTGAAGTGGTTCCTGCTTTATGGGAACAGAAGTGTTAGTGTTTGAGATTTTCTTTTTATTAAAAATGTAGAAGATAAGGAAAAATTTAATTGACATGTACTTGTTGCTTATTTTCAGTATGTTAAATTGCATGAAGTACTTAAATCTGCATTCAGTGTTTTAAACTTACTCTTTTCTTTCAGAAAAAACAAAGGGAGTTTGAGGAGTACATTAGAGACAAATACATCACTGCCAAAGCTGACTTCCGAACGCTATTGAAAGAGACCAAATTTATAACGTACAGGTATGGAGCACAGTGTCAACACAAGACTAATCTTTTTTAATGCTTTTCCATATAAATGGCAACAAACTGACGTCTGTTCTTTCTCCCAGCATACGCTGATGGTACACTTTTACAGCCTTTCATAACCTGTCAAAAAAATTCTGCAGCAGATAGAGACCCCTTTTTGCTTTATTTTGACATTGCTGCTGATTGACAAGCAAAGAAATCAAACCAACAGGGGTCTGAGGTTCTCTTTGGCTTTGGAATAGTGTTCCAGGAACAACACCCTGAGCTGCTGGGCGTTAATTCACCCTGGGGTGGGGGACATCCTTCGTCCTTGCTTTAGACTCGGGAGGGATCAATGCTGCTCCAGGACTTTGGAGCAGACAGCAAAGAAATACTGGCTTCATTGACATTTTATAAAAAACCTCCATACATAATTTGCCTGTTTCTGTGGGAGGATTTTATGGGAAGGGGGTGCCCCATGGGGGTGGATTTCCAGAGCAGTTGAATTTTCACTGAATTTCAGGGGATGCTAAGGCTGACACAGAACCTTGGGTATGGACCAAAACAAGTTTCGCATCGGAAACACGAGTTTGCTTAGAAAGGGAGAAAATGCAATGAAGGTCTTTAGGTCCTAACGAAGGCGCAGTTCCCTGGGTCAGCGCTGCGGTGTGTCAGGGTGCTGCCATCGGCGAGCAGAGTCACCCTGCCCTGAGCTGCTGCGGCACACACAGCTGCACCCTAACCGAGACTCCCACATCTGAACTCTCATTATTTTTCTTATTGAGATGCTGAATTTAAAGCTCTGATGGGTTTTTTTATCCCCTCTAGGTTTTAGCATTGGTATAGTTCATGTAGTGCTGTACAAGGCCATTGCAGCCAGACGCGAGTCTCCCGTGGTGCGTAGTTAATGTCGCACGGATGTGGGCAACCGTGCATAGGGTGCTGTTGATGTGCCCAGCCCTGANCGAACAACGAAGTAGTTAGGAAACGCTCTAAAGCCAAGGGTCTCTGTTAAATCAAACAGCTTGCATGAGCCATCCGTCAGGTTTATACATATACATCACGTGAATATATTGCAAAACCATCTGAGGAGCAGAGGAACGAGCAGCATCTGTGAACATCCAATGGTCTCTGGGTGGGGGGACGGGACCCAACAGCAAAAGCCCCCGGGGAAGGTCTTTATGAGTGTCTGTGGGGCATGACTGGCAAAAACCCGAACACGTGGGCGGTGCGTGGTACCCGCGGCTCTCGGCGCAGCACAGTATGGGTGAGGGGTGGGTGTCTGGTGGCCGGAGGTGCTGTCACAGTGTCACACACGTGAGTCTTGGGCGATGGCGCGTGTGGTTTGAACTTGTCCTGGTGTGTGCCCCCAGCTTCCCCGCGGTCCCTGGCCGGGGAGGTGAAATGCTGTCCGAGAGCTTAAATTATTGATTTCTGAAGACCGCGGTCTGCAAGTCCCCCCTCTCTGCTTGCTCTCACCCTTGTAAATGGAACTAAATCCATTACAGCCAGAGTTAGAGCCGAGAGAGGAGAATTAGGACTAAGAGACCAGATTGAATTTGTTCGCAGGTCTGCTTTGTTCCTTACCCTGTCCATGAATTAGAAGCAAAATCAGGTTGCTCTGCCCAAGTGAGGATATGTCTAATAATTTTTACTCGAAGTTGGAAACACTTGGTAAATCACAGAGGTTACCAGAGCAGAACAGGACGGTTGTATAAACATTTTTATTTACGATAAAACGATCTTTACATACTTCTGGATTAGACTGTGGATTCCCCTCGGGGCGATTCTTGTAAACTATACTCCCGTTTTGAATGTTAAACTTGTGTTTCTAAAGTTTAATTTTGAAATGTTGGGATTGTTCAGTTTATGTATTTGAACTACAATAAACCAACCCTTTTTATATATGGACTGTACAGCCCCAGCACCCCTGCTCGGTGGGTTTTGTTGGATGTGAATTCACGAGTAAAGCAAACAGCTGCTGTCGTACCCCCTCCGTGCTTGGCTGTGTTTGGCAGAACAGTACCTGAGGCACTCTGCACCCGGGGACTGAACCTCAGCAGCAGTGGGGTCACAGAATGTTAGGGATTGGAAGGGACCTCGAAAGATCATCCAGTCCAATCCCCCTGCCGGAGCAGGAACACAGGAACGCATCCAGGAGACTCCACCACCTCTCTGGGCAGCCTGTTCCAGTGCTCTGTCACCCTCACTGGAAAGAAGTTTTTTCTCATGTTCAAGTGGAACCTCCTGTGTTCCAGCTTGAACCCCTTGCCCCTTGTCCTATCACTGGATGTCACAGAGAAGAGCCTGGCTCCATCCTCCTGACACTCACCCTTCA
>VZTO01004281.1:81259-198547 GCA_013400615.1 Syrrhaptes paradoxus
GTACCCAACTTATACTGGAACCTGGTGTTGTTCTTGCCCAGATGCAAGACTCTACACTTGCTCTTGTTAAATTGCATTAAATTTTTCCCCGCCCAAATCTCCAGCCTGTCTAGGTCTCGCTGGATGGAAGCACAGCCTTCTGGCATGTCAGCCACTCCTCCCAGTTTCGTATCATCAGCAAACTTGCTGAGGGTGCACTCTGTTCCCATCACTGCTTTTTCCTTCGGTTAAACACGAGGGGGTAGGATGGGGGTGTCAGTCTTCCCCTCTCTTCTGTGTTTGATGTGGATCTCTTCCTCGGAGCTGATGGGGGGAAGAATCGATTCTTCCATGAGAAAGAAATCTCCTCCGGTGTCCTGTGGGCGATGGGGCCGTGTCCGTGGCTGTGTCGGGGACGCAGGAGGTGCCCGGAGCAGGGTGCTGCTGGTGGGAATTGTGGCGACGCGTGAGCACGACGCAGCCCTGCTCCGCCAGGAAATTAATTTATTTTCGCTCAGCTTAGCACATCCCCGCAGGAAGCCATGCATTTTTTATGGCTTTTAAAAAAATATGGTTAACTTGTTCATTAAATGAATAAGATGGCTATTAATTTTAATTTATCTTGTTTATGGAGACCAGATGTTCATTAACATTTATTTTTCTGCTTATTCTCTGGCTAAAGCCGTTACGCCCAACGTACCAGGCCCCGGGGGGGTTGCTGCTGTTGCAGACACAGCGATGCTGCCGGAGGATGAGGGACTGCGGGAGGAGAGGCTGATGGTGCCACTTGGACACTGTGCTGCACGGGGGGAATGATCCCAGGGCTCCAGCCCCGCACACGTCAGTAGATTAAGGTCGGGCAGTTCGTGGGAAGGTAGCTGAGTGTCTGTTTGAATAACATCTCCCCGACAGTGTAATCCATGCCCTGCGGCTTCTGATGAGGTGCCGCTGTTTTAATTCATCGCCAAGAACAGCAGACAGTGGAGGAGTGACAGCTCCTGTTAACGAGATCTGTCCTGCTGCTGGTGGACACTCGCAGAGATTCACCGCGACCCCCAGCCCTCCTGCCTTCCTCCCTGTGCCCCTTCCCACCTGGCACGGCACGGCACGGCACGGCATGGGCAGAACAGGGCTCATCGGGGCCGTGCCCCAGCCCCGTGCCCGGCCAGGGCAGCCGGTGCCATGATACCCGCAGGCGCGATGTTCCTGCACCGGGTCCCGCTTCAGGGCTATGGCACAGCCAGCTCAGCCCGCAGGGGTGGTTTCCCATGGAAAATAAAACCAGATTCTTCCCCAAAAGTGCTGCAGGACCCCCTGTCCCCTGCGCCAGGGACAGCACCCACCCCCCCCACCCATCGATAGAGTCATGGGTGACAAACCCCTGGGAACACCCCCTCCCACATGCTGCAGATGGGGGACCAGGGGGATGCTGACCCCGGTGCCCAGGGATCGCCCGTCACCCTGTGCACCCAGCTGGGGGGGTGGCTGTGCTCCCACCACTGCTCTGAACCCCCCCCCCCGCCCTGTGTCCCCTACAAGCAGCGACTCCACACAGAGACATGTTTGGGACAACTTTACTTCTGATACCAGAGTGCAGGCTTTCTTTACAGGAACCAAAAAAAGAACTTTTTTTTTTAAAAAAAAACCACAAAAAAAAAACCAACCTGATCAGTTACTCTTGCTATTTTTTTTTTTTAACCATTTCATTTTTTAAAAAAACATGACACCTGGAAGCCATCGCTTGTACTAAATGCATAAGCCCGTGCACTGTGTTTTTCTGGTGTGATCGCCCCTCCCGAGGCAGCGAGCTCTCCCGCTGCTGCCCGGCGCGGGCGCCAGGAGGGACGGGGCATCCCGGGGGGGTCACTGTCCCGGGGTCACTGCCCCTGGTCCGGGGCACAGCCGGGGTCCCGCCGCGGCGCAGCCCCTGGTCCCTGCGCTCCTGGGTCAGCAGCAGTTTGTCCCTTTGTCGGGTTACAAGCTGAGAACCCCCCAGTGCCCGGCCGAGGGGCTGTGCCAGGGGCACTTTGCCCGTCGGGAGCCGTGTCACCGTCCCCGCCAGGACGCGGGCGCTGGGGATGCTCCACGGCAGAGTCACCCTGATGGAGCCACTCCTGAAGTGACAGCGTTGGATTTTTTAATTGACTTTATTTATTCATTTGCTTTTTGTTGCAGGAGCAGTTTCCAGAGTGACCGAAAGTTCAGTAGTTGTATTTTTTTTTTTTTATTGAGCAGTTGCTGAGGTGCAAGAGGGACCTGCCCAGCCTCTGGAGCAGAGGGGCAGCCGGGCCATGCAGGGGACGGGTTAACCACAGCCGGCCTCTCCCTGAAGCAGGCGGGTGCTAACAGCTGTACAGGGGTGGAGTCTTTTTTAGAAGGATAAATTAGCAATTTATCTTTAAAAAAATTGAATAAATAAATAAATAAATAGAGAGAGAAAGAGACAGTCATGACCTGCAGGAGCTTACACCAGAACAAGGGAAAACGACCAAAGCAAAAGAGGAGAAATGCAGCAGGAGAGCCCAGGCTGGGTGTGTGATCGATGCCGTTGCGATAAAGGAATGTCACAGACCCAGGAAGGCACCAGTGTCTGCACAGCCCCAGGGCAGGGGACTCTGTGGGGCGGGGGAGCAGCCGCCGGGACAGAGCCACCGCGTCTCGGCGCACAGCACGTCCCCCCTTTAAGCTTGTCCCCTGCACATCGGAACTTTTCCCTTTTACACGGGGGTTTGCTGTTGGTAAAAACACAAAATCATCCTAAAAAGACAAATATGAAAAATGTCAGAGGGGATGACGTTCACGTCTTGCAACGTACCAGGTGGAATATTTCTGGGATCAAGTCTAATGCAACCGAGGGGGGGGGGGCTGCTGTAACCGAACCTCCCCGGGGCACACAGGGGGTGCCCCCCACACCCCCCGCCGCCCGCTGACAGCCCCCCGGCGGCACCCCCGCCCCCACGGCTCCGGCCACGCCTGGGGACACGGGGACACGGGGACAGTGGCAGCCCCACGGCGCCCTGGCTGCCCCCCCAGTGCAGAACCAGAGAAACGGGGCGTCTGCCGGGGGTCCCCGCAGCCCCCGCGCCGGGCAGGAGCGCTCGTCTCTGCACGGCCGCCACCTGCAGAGGAATAACTGAGGAGGGGGACAGGGAGGAAAAGGAAAAAAAAGAAAGAAAGAAAGGAGATATTTGAAATCTTGTGTTTACTAGTGTTCAGTACATGAGATTCCTAAAGAACATCGTGTCCTCCTAGTTAACCTTGTCCTGGAATATATACAGGTTATTTGTGGCTGCCACGGCGATGATGTTCTCGGAGGGGTGCCAAGCTGTGTGCAGGATCTTTTTGCTAAAGTCCAGACTGTCCACGCTAATTTCGTCTTTCCTCCGCTTGCCGCCCACGCAGACCTTGCGGGGCTTGAGGATGGCGCGGGGTTTGCTGTTCTCCCGCGACGCCTCCAGCGTCACGTCGCGCTTGGTGTTGCGGTCGAACATGCGGAAGAAGTTGTTGTAGGAGCCGGTCATGATGACGCTGCGAGGAGGGAGGGGGACGGGTCACCGCCTGCGGCCCCGGCCCCGCCGCCCCCACGGCTGCGATGCCGCCGACCCGCCCGGCACAAGCCCCAACCCCGACACCCGGGAGCTCGAGCCCGTCCCGCGCCCCAGGGATCGCGTTGGCCAGGGGACCCGCGTCCCCGTGTCCCTCTCCTCAGCCTGTGACACGCAGAGGCAGGACAACAACACGGACGGAGCTCAGTCTTTACGGCACAGGTTGAGCTGACCTCAACCCCATGAGTTTCGCATCTTTTAGAGGCCAACTGCCTGGGGTCCAGAGGCAACCCGAGGGTCCGGGGGCACAGCCAGGTTTGGATCCCGGCTGGATTTGGGCTCCAGGCCGGTTCTGTGCTGTTAACTCGCTCTGATCAGAGTCAGAACCGCGGCGATCCTGCCAGGGCGGCTGATTTCTGCCCCTGGCTCACGGCCATTGAGGGGGGATTGCTGTCACCCCCAGATTTTGGCAATCTGGAGCCAAACGCCTCCCCACCGCTCTCTGGGTGCGGGTGAAATGGAGACAGGAGCTGAACCCGGCCAGGAGAGCGCCAGGACCCCCCCGGACCCCCTCAGCAGCACCTGGGTATGGGGCGGGGGTTTGGGTGACCCCCCGTTGTACCCCCAGGAAAACCCCCCCGACCCCACGCCCAGCCGCAGGCCAGGGAAGGGACCATGGGGGGACAGGGGAGCCCCCCCCGCCATCCCAATGGATGGGCTGGGTGCCGGGGCCACGCTGCCGCTCACCTGTCGGACCCGTTCCAGACGCACTCGAACTTGTCGAAGATGCAGTCGTTCTCGTAGAGCGAGCAGAGCTTGCTGCGCAGGTAGTCGTGGACCTGCCGGCAGGGAGGGACGGGGCGTGAGGACCCTGTACCAGGCAGCACTGGACCCCCCACCCTGGCCGGCACAGCCCAGTGGTCGGTAAACCCCAGCCCAGCGCTCACCGGGGGCTGACGGACCCGGCCCAGCCCCACGGTGTCTGCAGCCCGTTACCATCTGCCCCTGACCCCTGTCACCTTCCCGCTGCAGGCAGCAGCACCGGCACCGCGGCACACACGGCTCGGGCAGCACCGGGCACGTCCCCTGGCAGAGGGTGGCAAGTGCCACAATGCTCTGCCCCGACGCTCACCCCCCACCCAGCCCTCGGCCACCAGCCCCAGAGCACCCCCTCCCCACCCACACCCAGCCTGGGGACGTGGGTGACAACTCACAGCCCCCTCCAGCCACGTTTAACAGTTCCCGTCTGCTTTCCACGATTCAACAGCACGATGCTCCCATCCACCCGCTTCGTCCCTGTCCTCCCCACGGCCAGCCCAGGAGCATCACTCGGGCAGCAGCACTGCAGGTACCCGATGGCTGTGGGTGCCCCACGGCTGCGGATGTCCCACGGCTGCGGGTGCCCCATGGCTGTGGGTGCCCCACGGCTGCGGATGTCCCATGGCTGTGGGTGCCCCATGGCTGCGGGTACACGATGGCTGCGGGTGACCCATGGCTGCGGGTGCCTGATGGCTGCGGATGCCCCATGGCTGCGGGTGCCCGGCCGCGCCGCACTCACCTGGTAGGTCTCGATGGGCCGGTTCTCCATGTTCAGGTCCCAAACCTTGACAGTGAGATAGTCCCGGGTCATGATGTACCTCCCGCTGTGGCTGAATTTGACATCGGAGATAGAGGAGATGATCTCGGAAAAAAACGATCGGTTACTCGGGTCTTCGGGCTCTTCGAAAACTGTGGAAGAGGAAAGGACAAGCCCCTGCATCAGCCGAGGCCAGAGCCCCCCATCCCCAGGGCAGGGACCCGCCGCCCGGCCCCAGCACCGCAGGATGCTCCGGGAGGGGAGCGGGCGTCCCCTCGGCTGAGACGGGATGAACACCGGCGCTGTAAGGGCTCCACTCGGCACAGCAGAGGTGCCTTTGCTTTCAATGTGTGTAGAAAGCAAGAACGATCACCGGAGACTGTGGGCAGGGGGCCACGGGAGCCCAGGGACAGGCAGGACCATGGGCAGGTGGCCACGGGAGCCCAGGGACAGTCAGGACCGTGGGCAGGTGGCCACGGGAGCCCCCGCCGCCGGCACACCCGGAGGGAGGACGGACGAGGGGCAGCGCAGACCTGAGCCCAGCTCCCTTTTTCGGGCTGTTTTAACCCGAAGGGGCCGTACTCACACTTGGCGTGGCGGTCGCAGAGGGCGGAGGTGCGCATGTCGCAGAGGCGGATGGTGCCTTTGCTGCTGCTGTACACGAAGGTGTTGCAGTGGTGCGGGTGGAACTCGGCGGCGGTGATCACCTCCGTCAGCTCCTCCATGTTGGCCGGCTTGATGTCCACGATGTCTGGTGGGGGGAGTCAAGGAGTGACACCCTCCCGCGGCAGCTCGGCAGAGGCTCAAATCCCGACAACCTGCGCTGCAGACTCCGCTGCCCTGCCCCTGTCCCCTCCAGGCACCAAACTGGGTTTTTATCGACAAAAGCCAGAACTGGCGACACGCTCCTCACCACCCCGGGCTCTCCATCCCCGATGCCAGTGTCACCCCGTGCCCCATCGGTGCCCACAGCTGACACAGCACCCAGCAGGATGGTCCCACGGCCACGGGGACACCCCAGGAAGGGGCTCCAAGGCTGCGGGCAGAGAGGTGACACCAGCCGGTGGGTGGGACATCTGAACGGACACCTCTCTGGGGGTGACATCTTCCCATCAACTCTCAGCAAGCATTTGGCCAGACACCCTCGGGCCATCGAAACTCCCTGAGGTTTGACCCAAATTTACCATTCCTCGCTTTTTCCCCGAGAAGTGACGCACATCCCATCGCAGGGCTGCTCAGCGGCACCCGCCGCAGCCCCCGCCAGCCACACGCCGGAACCCTCCCCGCTGCCCAGTTCCCCGCAGGCACGGGGGATTTCTCGGTCGCAGTCGCTGCGCAAACCCCCCCGACGATCAGTGCCCCGTTGTCATTATTTCCGAGGCGGCTGTTACAAGGGTGACTGGCACGACCTCGTCTGTGTGACAGTGACTGGCAGCCTGTCACCCGCCGCGGGGTACGACGGAGACGACGCGATTAATATTCCCCCTCTGCATCTTCCCCAAGGCGTCTGTCGTCTCCATCACCCGCGGACCCCCCCCACCGCCCGCCCCGCGCAGACCCTGCAGCAGAATTCACAAACGTGTCACCCGCGCCGGAGGCAGCAGCCGTGACGATGCCGGCGCAGCACCTTCACCGGGGACCTGCCTCCCCCGATGTCTGCATGTGGCTGGGCTCCTGGGGGGTACAGAGAGACCCCCCCCGGGCTGGGGCTGGCGGGGCCGCGGGTGGCACGCACCAAAGGATACTGAAACTCTGGTTTGTGATTTCAAAGTTCCACAGGTTTATCCTCAGGTCGTCCGCCGACATGTAGGTCTCGTAGTCGCTGTTGACGGAGATGGAGTTGATGTGGTAGGTGTGGGCGTTGGCGAACACCCGCCGGGGGGTGGCCTCCACCATCAGGTCCATGGGCCGCAGCACCGGCACCTGCGGGACGGAAACAGAGCGTCAGCACCGGGGACGGGGTCCAGGTGTCCCACCCCGACACAGGGACGGGGTCCAGCTGTCCCACCCTGACCCGGGGATGGGGTCCAGGTGTCCCATCGACCTGGGGATGGGGTCCAGGTGTCCCACCCTGACATAGGGACGGGGTCCGGGTGTCCCACCCAACCCAGGCCAGCACCCAGCACAGGGGAACCCCACGGCCAGGGTGGGTGCCCGCAGAGCACCGGCTGCTGCGCTCCATCCCACCCACCTGGTAACACGCTCCCGCCAAGGAAACCCGATGTGTTTCTAAGTGCACGAACAGAAGGACGAGCAGACACGAAAACCTCTGAGGGAGGCAGTGGTGCAGTGGTGAGAGCCCAGGAACCAGGCTCGGGTCTCTGCTGCCGCAACCCTGCCGCCTTTGGCAAAAAAAACCAACCCAGAACGTCTGCCTTGCTTTGTCGCTGCTAACCAGAATCTGAAATTCCTGGAGCACTTCTAACAGAAATATGTTTCTCTAGAGATCCAGGTCCGCATGGATTTTTCTTTTAACTTTTGCATTTGCTTCCCAGTGAAAGGATGGAGGCAAGAGATGGGAAGAGACGGGGAAAGGGACCGCGCGGGGCAGGGACAGATGGAGGAACAGGCACCGAGCTACGCGGTTGCCTTTAGATTAAGAAGCATCACTCACGTAAACACGGGGGGATGGAGAGATGCAGCCAGCGCCGCGTTTGCACGGAGCAGGGTAACTAATAACTCCAGACGTAACGCTCTCAAGGCAACTTAATACACGGGAAAGGTGTCACTCCGCGCTCCCGTTTGCCAGTGATGAGAGCCCTCCAGCTACTTCATTACCGCAGTTATTATCTGTGTGCTGCCCAGAGAGATTTCCCGTGGCTGCAGGGGTGGGGACGGGCGTGTGACAGCCAGCTCGAGTGACAGCAGCGCACAGGGGCTGCCAGCGCAGAGCCTGAGCCTAATGTGACGAGCCTGCCCGCTAATCCAGCCTGACACGGGCAATGATGCATCGTTTGCTGCGGACGGACCCTGCGCAGCCATCTGGGGACGCGGGCTCACATTCGCTCGGGGACGGCAGGAGCCGGGCTGTCACTCACACCGTCAGATACACGACGGCTGTGCAAAGGGAGCGGGTTCAGCGGTTACACCGGCCTTGCTGGGCGCAGAAAGCAAAGGGTTCGGCAGAGGATTTTACCCAGAGGGACGATGCGGTGCAGCTCCATCGCACCTCGCCATCCAACCCCCGGACAGTCCCCGGAGCCCAGCCGCACAGACGGCAGCGCAGGGCGACGAGGGCACGCGGGTCAGAGCCCGAGCAGCGTGGCCACCAACAGCATCCAGCACCGTTCCCCACCCAATCGTTACACGGCAACTACTCACAACCACAGAGCTAAGGTAAACTCTCCAGCCAACGCTTCAGAGCCAAATTCTGGGAGGTTTTTGTGTCTGGAACTTGGTCTGCCACCGGGTAAAACCCCATGAGAAGAACAGACCTGGTGACCCATGAGCATTTTTTCTGGGCAGGGGGCTGTGAGTCTGTGCCAACAGCTCGACCCCCGTGCTGGTGCTGATGTGCACCCCCGTCAACACGGGAATCACGGGCAGAGAAGAGTCTCCTGCCCCCCTCCTGCCCCCCTCCATCCCGCCCATCCCGTCCCCACCCGGGGACTGTTCCCTCTGTGTCTCCCCCAGATGCCGTCCGGTCTCCAGCAAAGGGACCCCAGCCCTCCCGAGCCCCGTCCCCATGTTCCATCCCTGCTGAACACACCACAAAGGAAAGGTCGGGGGGCCGAGGGCAGCCCCGGTGCCGCAGCCGTTCTTTGAAGCCTGCAGAGTCCAAGCCAGCATCCGCCTGAACCACCCGGCACTGCCGTGGCAATCCCGAGCATCACGGAGCCTGCCCGGCGCATCCCCTCCTCATCGCAGAGCCAACCTGCGCGGCACGCTCGCACCGCACAGACCCGCTGCTGAAGGGTGATCGGTGTAACAAACCGCGTCAGGTACAGAGACAGGCTGTCAAATAAAATAAAACACTAATAAATTCAATTACTTTCCGTTTTCAGGAAGGGGGGGAACACCAGTCATTCTTCATTTAAAACAAAATATGTCTTAATTTTTCTCTCTGCCTTTCACAGGCACCCCCGGTGAGAAGCGTCGGTCCCGCTCGCTCCGGGCGCACACGACACGCGATTCCTCTCTCCTCGCCAGGCGAAGGCTTCCCCTCCTGGGGTTAATGAGGCACTAATCCTCCCTTGAGCCATAAAACTCATTTTCTCCCTGGCTGGGGGTGGAGGGAGCTGAGCTGCTGCTCGTCACCCAGGGTGCTGCGATGGCTGCGATGGACGCAGCCTGGAGGGATGGGGAGATCCAAGATCCCCCAGGAAAACCCCCTCCTCTGCCCGGGATGCTCTTCACAACACCGGCCCATCCACCGGTCCAGGGCCGCGGCTCCCGGGACACTCGGTCACACAACCTCCCACCGGCACAAGCCCAACGCGTGCGGGGTTCGAGCTGCCGCATCCCTGGGGGTCCAGACAGCGACACAGACCCCCCACAGCCCCGCAGCGAGGGGGGATCGTCCGCCGGCACACGAGGGTCCCGTGCCGCTGGGGATCCTCCTCCTGGACCCACTGGGGGGCAGGAACTCCCGCAGGGGGTGAGCGCAAGGGGCTGGCTCCTGGAGGGAGAGCCCAGCGCAGAGCAGAGCAGCGATGCCGCCTCTGCACTGGAGAGCTGCTGCGGCCCCCAGCATCACCCCGCGGCCGGTCCTGCACCCCCTGCACCAGCGCCGGGTCACGGGGAAGAGGGTGTCCATGGACCTGTTGGCACTGGGACCATGCACTCGTTCCACGGAGGAGGCTTTGCTCTCGGGTACCTCCACCGAAATCCTCCAAGCTCAATGCAGCTGCACTGCACCTACACCGGGAGCTGACGCAGAGCGGTGGCCACTAAAAAAATCAATAAATAATCCATTAGGCATCTGTCCAGCCCCCTCCTCACCAAGGGGTGCCAAGCCTCAGCACCAGCAGCGGTTGGAGCTCTGCATCTCCTGCTCCATGCAGCGGGACGGCAGCAGGTCACCCGGCAGCGCCGCGGCTGCAGAGCGGCTCCACCGCGCCCACCCGGAGCCTACGGCAGTGCCACGGCCATGCTGCAAACCAGGGCTCTCCCCTCACCTTCTGCGCTTGCAGCTGGACCAGCTCTGCTCCGCAGCCCCGTACACCCCGCCGAGCCGGCAGGATTTGGCCAAGCGGGATTAGCCAGAGCCGAAGCCCAGATTAACCCCAGCCTTGGGTTTGCAGGAGGGAGAATGCAATCCAGCTCCCGGCAGAGCAGAGATAGCTGCTCGGGGATAAATCCAGCGAGGTTCTGCGCCTGCTCCAGCAGCTGAGCCCCGACAAACGTGCTCCCTGATGTTTATTCCTCACCCACACAAGGGCTATTGTGTAACTGGCCGGTGCTGCCTGCAGATTAATATTTTGCAGACAAAATGTGCATCAAACACTGTGTCCGCGGACAATTCCATGCTCTTCAGGAATTTGTCTTATTGGATGTTCCCCGTGAAGTGTGGAAGGGACCTTCCTGGGGGAGGATCAACCCGCTCTCATCACCGGTCCGTGCAGCTCCTTTCCCCTCCCGCTCAGCATCACACCAACTCCGTGTCTTCTGCCGCCTGTGGCTCAGCCTGTCTCCACGCACAGCTCAAGATTCACCTTCGCGTCTGCGGGTCCAAACCCTGCCGGCCACCTCGAGAGGGTCCGGGGGGCAGGAGGAGGGGGAGGACCACGGACACCAGGGCTGCAGGGGGTCGGTCCAGCCAGCGCGTGCCACCCAGCAGACCTCCCCCCGGAGCCGCGTCCAGCTTCCCCGGGACCGCTCTGCTGTGGCGCAGGCACCGGCACACTGCCGGGTCCGGTGCTGGGGGAGCTACGGAAAGGGGTGACACCGCACCCGGCTGTGCGCCAAAGGGGTGACACCGCACCCAGCTGTGCACCGAGACCCCCCCAGGGGACCAACACCACTGCCCTCCCCAGCACTGGGGCCAGGTCCCGCAGGGCTCAGTGCAAGGCTGAGCCCTGGCTGCAAGCGTCGCTCCACACGCAGCCCAAACCATCCCAGATTTCCCATTCCTTCAGTATTTTTATAGCACCACAGGATCTTTTTTGTTTGCAGCGGAGAATTTGTTCCAGTCCAGTTGTTACACTCCAGGATTACTCTCACCATCTGCACCTCGGTTCTGAAATAAGTTTGCAGAAACCTCAAGGAACAAACAGAACATTTTTCTTATCTAGAGTTAAAAATCACGAACTCTTCCACGCCCGTCTCACTGGAATTGCATTCCCCTTAAAGATGTGACGGTTTGAAAATATATTTTCAGATTCCTTTCTCCCACCAAAGAAGAGCCGGTGTCGGTAAAATCCCACCCAGCAGCTCGCTGGAAGCACAGCCACGGTACCAAACTCAAACTCAAAGCAACCCACACCCACGGCCGTTTGACAACCCTGCCCCGCAGTGTTTTCACAGTGTGTCTAGACACAGATACCAGCGGTGTAATTGCTGTGGAAAGAGAGATGGAAAAATAATTGAAAAGGTCGATTCTGGTCACCGGCATTTCGAGGCGAGTTTACAAATATTAAAAGGATGAATAACGAGTTTTCACCAGAAAGGAAAGAATTCAACCCGTGATCCAGAGAAAACAAAAAAAATGAGAAAAGCAGCAGCAGAACGGGCTCCTTCATTTCTTTTCAAGTATCTGCGCACGGCATCCCCGCACCCAGCCAGGCTCTCCTGCACCCGCAGCCTCCGCGCCAACCGCTGCCCGTCCCTGCCCAGGGACACCGCTGCCCGTCCCCGCAGAGCGGCCGTGCCTCGCCGGGACACCGAACCGAGCCCTCCCGTCCTCACGGGTGGTGCTTCCAGAGCAAGGACAGCCAGGCACCCCCACGCCAGGGCACCCGCAGGTCCCCGCACAGGGGCCAGGCTGCTGAAGGGCAGCTGAGCACCAGAACAGGACCGTGGAGCTGCTGCAGAGCAACGTGAGCGACTAAGGAAAACGGGAAAATCCTTTTTTAACTTCTGTGGCAATGGTTTGATGACGATCGTTTGAAATTGATTAGTTCTGCCATGTGCGTTTTATAGCCAAGGAAAGCCGGATGCTTCACATTACTTTGTCATTTAAATGATAATGTTCTGGAGAACACGTACAACGAGCAGACAGACAAACCCCTTTGCTGGGGCAGAAACGCAGCAGCACAGCAGCCCTGCTCCGAAGCATCCCCAGCCTCTCCCCTCCCGTCCCGCAGCCCGGCCGGGGGATGCAGGGGGAACCCAGCACAGCCTCCCCAGGAAACTGCGCCCCGCAGCCGAGAGCTCTGAGCGCTTGGGCAAAAGGGGAGATACAAAACAGCATTTCTGATGGATTTTGCTGGAACTGAGAGAAGTGGCAGCTCTTCATCAGAGAGAACAGCTCCGAACACCAGAGCCCGGCACATCGATGCACCCGCCCATCGCACCCACCTCCCGCTCGGCCTGGGAGGGTCGCTCCGCACCCAGGGGGTGGCTGGTGGAGACCAGAGCAAACCCCCTTCCACACCGCAGCAACCTCCTGAGCCACCAGCAACCTGGTGAGACACGACCCTGCTGCCCAGGGCGGCTGTCGCGGGGCTGGTTCGGTGCAAGCCTTTGCTATTCCAAAAGATTGGAGCCCTGGAGAAACACCCGGGTTGACTTTTGGCTCCGCTTCAGCCCTGCAGCTGGCAACGGAGGCACCGGGATGCAGTCAGACACCATCAGGTCACGCCAGCAATCAATGGCAACTTTTAAATTTATTAATTTTCATAACCGCACCGCCCGCACACCCCGCCAAGGCGTCATTACCCCCGTCCATCGGCAGCCGCTTCCCACCGGCACAGCGGGAGCCTGCAGGGAGCACGGAGCGGGTCCGGGATGGAGCCCGACCGCCCGCCACTCCTGCGCCCGCCCCGGGACCAACACCCGGCGGCTGCTCTGCCCACCCGGCCCCTGGGACACGGGGAGAGCAGCAGGAGCAGCGACACGAGGGACGGGCACTGTGGCACCTACAGAGCCGACAACCAGGGCAACCCAAAAGATAGACACGCGCTTCAAAAGGTTAAAAAGTTTCATTTGCAAATGTCAAAACTCAGTGTTCCCATAATGAAATATTTCACTTAAGAGGTTCCACTGACGCTTCGGCAGTTTTAACACAGCTCGTGTTGGGACAGAAAAGAAATACGCGTCACGTTCATCCTGGACTCTTGAGCTGCTTCACTCCCCCCAGAAAGTCAAAGTTCTTAAAGCACACACTAGAAATAAAAATAAATCCACATCCACAGATTGCTGCCCTGCAAACACTGCCCTTGCATTTGCTCCAGCACCGTGGTGGGTGCTCCAGAGCCCCCGGACATGGGACCGATGCCGGCAGCCGCCCGCAGCAGAGCTCGGGACGGGCACTGAGACGGCCGATGGAGGCAGAACGGTGCCCTGCATCTCCCCAGGCAGCCCAGGGCTTTCCCAGTGCCTTCGGCCAGAGGAGGAAGCACTGACCGGGGTAACACCCCCCGACACAGCCCCCAGCCCGCAGCGGGGGTACCCCAGCACCGACCATCCCCAGCAAACTCCCCCAGCGCTCTGGGTAACGGCGTATCAGGCTGGAAATGCTGCCTGACACACGACAGCAGAGACAAATATACACAAAATAAAATGTTTTCTTGCTCCGTAAAGATAAATGCCTGCCAGCTGCCAGGAGCAACTCAGCGCAGAGAGAATTAACAGCCTCTCGGGGTCTCAATGGCTTCATCCGCAACGGAACTGGAAACCACAGAAATGAGCCCGGGGTAATCACAGGAACAATTTTATAGATATATAAATATAAAGCCCCCAAGTACTCAAAATGCAAGCTCTGACAGGACGGTAAATCACAAGCCGGTCTGGTCTGATCACTGCCGAGACAGAACTCCTGCACTTGGCATTTCCAGTCCCGTGGGTTAAAGGTGTTATTGGCTGTTTCTGCTCCAGCACCGAGCGAGGGGAGCGTGGCTTCTGCTCGCTGCTGGGGCTCAGGGACCCCAGTGCTGCTGGCACCCGCTGCCTGTTCCTGCTGCCTGCACCCAGGGCAGCGCTGCGGGAGGGCAGCTTTGCCAGCACAGCTCCAGGCGCAGTCGGCTCCCGGGGCGGGCGGCAGAGCGATGCCCAGCAGCTGGGGGCTGCCCTGCCCCCAGCCGCCCCCGCAGCGCTCCCAGGGACAGGGGCGGCTGCTTTAATGGGGTCTGTGCCTCCATCCCCCCGCAGTAATGGAAAATGTAGCCCTAGGTGTTCACATTTGATTTGGGAGGTCTGCCACATCTCTTTGGGCTGGGAGGAAAACTCATTTCGAGGCAGTCCTTCTGCTCCCGAGGCAGAAGCTGTGCTCACGATCGCATGGGAAGGGCGAGCTCACCAGCTGTCCCCTCGCCGGGACGGGCACGCAGGGCGGCACAGCGGCAGCATCGGCACTGGGTACCCAACAAACCGCGGTGCGTTACGGCACGCCTGCCCAGAGCCGGCACAGCCCGGCACCGCTCCCACGGCTGCTCCCTCCCGCGCTCCTGGACCCACGCACCAGCCAAAGCACCGGCCTCCCAACCAAGAAACACCCTCTCGCCTTCCAGCATCACCCGCCGTGTCACCCCGTGTCACCCCAGCACCACCAGTCCTGCGCACGCAGGGGACACCGGCAGCCACTGCCATCCCAGGGGCTGAGGAGGAAGGCTCCACGGCAGCCCCGCACTCACCCGCAGCGTGGTGATCATGGAGGGGTCTCGCAGACGGCCGTCCTCATCCTTGAGGTTGTACCCTTCCGGCCTCTTGTCCCGCTCGCTGACCTTCCACAGCTTCACAGTCTTATCTGGGTGGGAGAGGGGACAGCGTCACACCCGGCTGCTGCCCGAGCCCACCAATGGGGCCGTGCCGGGGGTTTATAGCAGCGAAAGTCTGCCACATCCCCCCCACAACGTGCTGGATGGTCACAGGAGACGCACCCATCATCACCATCACGCTTCATCCCCAGAGCCCTGGTCCTCCTGCTCCCACGGGACAACTGCTCGAGCGTGTATCCCGGGTGTAAGGAGATGACCTGTCCCAGCACCCGCCACGGACTGAACTCCCCCCGCCGCTCCCCGTCCCCTCCTGCGTCCCACCCACCCAAGCCCCCCGGGGAAGGAGCCCCAGGAACATGTGGGTTTATTCTGAAAAATGGTGTTTTCTTTCCTCCCTCCTGGCTGAGACTCTCTCGGCAGTTTATCATCACCTCCACCAGGTTTCATACACAACCGCATCATCCATCTTCATTTGCGCCTTTACACGGCAGCTCCAATCGGGTGCCATTAATTCTGTTTTTATTGTGAACCCACCTTACTTCAGGGGGTTTCTGCCTGCAACGCCAGTTCAACAGTGCAAACAAAAAACCAGCACAGCACGGGAGTATTTCTAAAAGAATCGCTTTGAGAACCTGGTAGCATACGAAGCACCATCCCAAATGGGAAGGTAATATCCCTGTTAATCAAAAAACTATTTAAAAACTCAATTAACAGAACATTATGCTCTATAATTAATCTTCATTGCGTTTCAATGATTCTCCCCCCAAATGAGTTCAGTAAGTCTTTGAATTTTATTACAGTGATCAATAGAGTCAATTCTATAACACAACGTAAGTTGGTTATGGAAGATAATTAGACCCCTCCTTCTCCCCTGAAGTAATTAAGTCACATCCATCTTAAGGTTCCATTCANCCTCGCAGGGAACAGATGCTGCGAAATAAGGACAAAACCTCGCGCACGGGAACGATGCTCTGCCAGACGGTTCTGGCCACGTCCCTCCACGCTCCGCATTACCCTGAAGGGAGCCGGCACCTTCTCAACACCTATTTTCCCAACGAAACACAAGAGGGGATGTCCCATCGGCTGCTGTACCCAGGGACAGAGGGGGCGGGACAGCGGCACCGGTGTGTCCCCAGCCACGGCCACGTACCGTTGGTGGAGAGCAGGAAATAGGCGGCGTTCTGCTGCGGCAGCCATCGGATCTTGTTGATCTTCTCCTCTATCTCCAGACTCTTCAGGTAATCGAACTCCGGCTCGTGGCTCTGGAAGGTGCTGTAGACATTGTACTCCCCCCGGCGATGGGGCTGGTTCTTGCTCTGCGGGAGGGACAGGGAGCACTGAGGCACAGCCGGCGTGGGAACGGGACGGGAATGGGGCAGGAATGGGGCAGGAATGGGGTGGGAATGGGGCGGGAATGGGGATCACCACGCCGGCTGTCCCCGGTGATCAGCTGTGACTGAGCACCAGCTCCTGCGGGCACCGAGACCAGCCCCAGAGGAGCCACGGGCAGCAGCCACCGGCGCAGGACAGGCAGCATTTGCCTCCCCGGTGCATGAACGCAAACCAAGATTAAAGCACCCCGGGAAGCGCAGACCCTCTGCAGGAGCTGCCGCCACGCGCCCCGGCTCAGACTTGTACCGTGCATCTGCAAACCCCAGGCATGAACCCTCCAGCACCAGGTGCTGAATGGGGCCGAGGTGATGGAATGAGACCTGCCGTGGAGATGAACGTCCCACAGGCAAACGATGCCTTTGGGACAGTGAAACCCCCTTGTCCCTGGAGCACAGTCTTGCTCCAAGGCAGGAGCCGAACAGAGAACACCCGACGTGACGCTGGGAAGCTCGAGGCTCAAGAAAAGCAGCAGAATAATAAAATGAGAGAAATGAGAAATGAAGTGCTGCTGGGAAGGCTGATGAAGTGTCTATGTGTGTAACCTTTAACCGATCGNCAGGATGGGAACGGGGCGGAAATGGGGCAGAAATGGGGCAGGAACGGGATGGGAATGGGGCAGGAATGGGGCAGGAATGGGGTGGGAATGGGGCGGGAATGGGGATCACCACGCCGGCTGTCCCCGGTGATCAGCTGTGACCGAGCACCAGCTCCTGTTGGCACCGAGACCAGCCCCAGAGGAGCCACGGGCAGCAGCCGCCAGTGCAGGACAGGCAGCGTTTGCCTCCCTGGTGCATGAACACAAACCAAGATTAAAGCACCCCGGGAAGCGCAGACCCTCTGCAGGAGCTGCCGCCACGTGCCCCGGCTCAGACGCTGCCTTTGGGACAGTGAAACCCCCTTGTCCCTGGAGCACAGTCTTGCTCCAAGGCAGGAGCCGAACAGAGAACACCCGACGTGACGCTGGGAAGCTCGAGGCTCAAGAAAAGCAGCAGAATAATAAAATGAGAGAAATGAGAAATGAAGTGCTGCTGGGAAGGCTGATGAAGTGTCTATGTGTGTAACCTTTAACCGATCGGTTCTCTCCAGTGTATACAGAAATAATTTTGAGGCTGTAACTTTGAAAAAAATTTAAAACCATCACCGGACCGTGCCATTTTTCACGGCCAGGGCTGACTCATCCCTTCCACCGTCAGCACACACCCCGGTGCCGGTTCAGACCGTGCAATGCCCCGTGCGCCGTGCCGGGCCAGCCAACCTGGGGGGCTTCGGAAGCGGCAGGAACCACCCGGGGGGCAGGGTCCCGTGCCCTCCCCCCGGCACGATGTACACTCGCCGCTCCTGCAGACCGTGACCTCAGAAAGGGTTTGTTAAAATCTCCCGAGGCAAAGGGTCTCAGCAGGGAAACACAACTGTTCCATCCACTTGATCCTCGCGGACCTTTTGGGGGTGTGCGAGGGTTTTTGGGGTGGTGTCAGCTATGAGACAGACACAGGCGGCACGCTCCGACCCGCGCTGCCCGGCTGCAGAGAGCTGCGAGCAGAGCGCGAGGCTGCAGGAGATGCACCGTGGGTCTGCAGGCTGGCCCCCGGGATGAGAGCTGCTCATGCTTATGCTAACAGTTGCTTTTCGGTTTGGAGCCTGCCAGGAGCGAGCCGAGGTTAGGAGTGACACACACGCATTAGGGAACAGCAGGAGGCTCCTCTTAAAAGGATAAAATGGGCACTTTGCATTTGCTGGCACTTACCTCCTGCTCACGCTGAAATATTACAACACGGCCCCCCTTGTCCCCTGTTGCTAGTAATTCTCCAGTGTGGTTGAATTCTACTGTGGAGATGATGTCAGCTGGAAAGAAGACAAAGACAATTTAAGTAACCGCAGCCTGGCTTCCCCAGGCAGCCGGAAAGCACCACTCCCCGCACAGCTACACGCCTTGTCAGCGCTCCGTCCCCCGCGGCACCTCCATAAATCTCCGCTTTTCTCTTGCCTGTAATGAACACGCCCACAGCAGCCTGGAACTTTGCTGTCGTGAACCCAGACCTGCTCGCCACTCCTGCCCCTCGCCCCCGGCCTGCGCCCCGACGGACGAATTCAGGGGTATTGCCATCACCGGGCTGTGCCTGTGCCCAACGCAGCCTGGGGACCGCTGCTGGCCATGGGGCATGGAGCTGGTCAGCGTGGCGTGGCACGGCACGGCACAGCATGGCACAGCACGGCACGGCATGGCATGGAACGGCACGGCATGGCACGGCACAGAATCATAGAA
Organism: Syrrhaptes paradoxus; assembly: GCA_013400615.1. Classification (NCBI taxonomy): domain Eukaryota; kingdom Metazoa; phylum Chordata; class Aves; order Pterocliformes; family Pteroclidae; genus Syrrhaptes; species Syrrhaptes paradoxus. The sequence goes on from VZTO01004281.1 coordinate 99,830, forward strand.
TCATAGAATGGCCCAGGTTGGAAAGGACCATAGTGAGCATCTAGTTTCAACCCCCCCTTCTCCGCAGGGCTGCTCTCAAGGAGATCTTCCCCCATTTGTATCAACACCTGGGGTTGCACCGACCCGAATGCAGCACCCTGCACTTGGCCTTGTTGAACCTCATTGGGTTTACACGGGCCCACTTCTCCAGCCTGTCCAGGTCCCTCTGGATGGCTTTCCTTCCTTCCAGTGTGACGGCACCACTCAGCTTAGTGTCATCCGCGAACTTGCTGAGGGTGCACTCGATGCCATCGTCTATGTCATTGATGAAGATGTTAGAGAGCACCGGTCCCAAGACGGACCCCTGAGGGTCACCACTCGTGACCGACCTCCACCCTGACACAGAACCATTAATCATAACCCGGCCAGCCAATTCCTCATCCATCGTACAGTCCATCCTTCAAATCCCCACCTCTCCAATTCAGAGAGAAGGATGTGGTGAGCGACCATGTCAAAGGCTCTGCACAAGTCCAGGTAGATGACATCCATCGCCCTTCCCCTGTCCACCGAAGCCGTCACTCCACCATAGAAGGCCACCAGATTGGTCAGGCAAGATCTGCCCTTGGTGAAGCCATGCTGGCTGTCTCGAACCACCATGTGATGGCATGTGATGGCACGGCATGGCACGGCACATGATGGCATGTGACGGCACAGAGCAGACGGGTGCCATCCCCTTGGTGTTTTCCACCCGAACCCCCAGGCAGCGCAGCCGGGGCGATCACACCAACTCTGCCACTCTTCCCGTTGCCGAACCGTCTGTCCAGGTAAATGGAAGTGGCACCTTTCAGCCCTCTGTCACCCTGGAAGCCACCAGGGTCTCACCGCTCCCATTCCCCACACACCAAAGTGCCGTCACCCCGAGGGACAGCCCCTGAGCAGGGACTGGTGCTCGGGTGCAGCGATGGGGAGACGCAAGGAAAGCTCACGGACCTGGAACGTGTCAAGGCTTTAATCCGCAGTGTTCACCCTGGAGGCAGAGCAGGCAGGAGAGCTGCTAATGATGGGATTTATTGGGCCTGTTTTTAGAAGGATGTCAGAGGTTAATTCCACGACAATTACTGCCCAACTGGAGCTCGCCCACCGCCTGCAGCGCGGCTCCGACGGCACGGAGCTGGGAGAGGGGACGAAGGAACGCAGCCGCGGGGACCCAGCGATGAAGGGCACGTAGCGGTGATCACAGCCAGCTCGTCCCTGCCTCGACAGCTGGCAGCGTTTGCACTGCCCTCCCCTTTCTGCAGTCACCTGTGCCAACAGGGCTGTGCAGCCCTCACCAGCACACACCACTGCTCACCAGTGCACATCACCAGTGCACACCAGTGTAAACCACTGCTCAACAGTGCACACCACTGCTCACCAGTGCACACCACTGCACATCACCAGTGCATGCACACCAGTGCACACCACTGCTCACCAGTGCTCACTAGTGCATGTCACCAGCACACACCAGTGCACACCACTGCTCACCAGTGCACATCACCAGCACACACCACTGCTCACTGGTGCACACCAGTGCCCTCAGCCCGCCTGCAGCAGCTCCCACGCCCAGGCACACCCTATCTGACCACCGGCGGCCGAGCCCCAGTTCACACGGTTCTCACGGTTCACACCAGTCACACCAGTCACACCGTTCTCAGGGCTCAGGCAGTTCCCAGCGGCTGCCCCTCGCCCGCTGCCCGCCCGGTGGGTTGTGTGTCCAGAGCCGTGCCAAGGGGAACCCGCCCTCCCGGACACAACACCATCCCCAGTTTATTCCTGCTGTCCGCTGTCCTGTGTCCCCCTGGGGACATCCCTGCTCGCTCTCTGGATCTCTCTGTCCCCAGCAGCGTGGAAGGAGCCCGGGGTCTGCGGAGCTGGAGAACCCAGCTGGCTGCGGGCAGGGAGCCATGAGCTCCGGGCTGCTCCTGGGAATATTCCTGCGTCCTCCCCGTGCCGTCCCACCTCTCCAGCACGAAGCACATCTGCGGCGACGTGCGAATGCGTTCTGAGGTTCCTCTTAATTCATTTACAACACTCGGTCGCTGTGAATACATTCAGGGAGATGGTTTCACCGCAGACGGAGAAGGCGCTGCGGCAGCAAAACCCAAGAGGCTGCTGGTGAGATCCCGTCCTGCCGAGCGCACAGAAAGGGGGATGTGCCGGGGGCTGGACGGGCTGGCGCTGGGCTGGAAAGCTCCACAGCAAAGCACTTTATTCCTTCTGCCTCCGACTGCCTCTGCGGGCAGCAGAGCCCAACAGAAAGGCTTTAACTAGAACCTCAGAAATTAAATTAGCAAAGTGTCAGTGAACAATGCATCCACCTAACATGCAGTTCTCAATCGCCGCATTCAGCAAAGGCCTCCCAAAGGGCAGGACGGGGATTGTTAAACACCCACCCGGAGAGGGGACATCCTGCCCGTGCTGCTGCGAGCCCCCAGACCTGCCGCAGCACCTGAGGGTCCTGCAGAACCAGGAACCAATTTGCAATTTCAAGGAATATAAGAAAAAACATGTCCCTGAAAAGTCCAGCCAAAAGCCATCTGCTGCTCTCCTGGGTAACGGCACCCACAGCTGCAGACAGCTGCCACCTCCAGCACCGAGGAACCACGAGCTCGGCACCAGGTCTGCAGCTGGAGCTGAGCCCCAGCGCAAGCAGAGGTTTCCATCCCTGCAGCGGTGACCCCCACGCCAGCGAGCATCACTGCAACGTCCTCTGCCCAGCCAGGTGCCAGCAGAGGTGTCACGCAGAGAAGGGACGTGCTGGGATGGACCTGGGACAGGAGCTGCAGCAGCCCAGGAGCGGCCGTGGCCAGGCAGTGCTCATGTGCACCTCGCACCAAGCCGTCTTTTTTCTTTCTAAAATTACTCGGCTGAAAATGTATCTGCTTCGCGCTATTTAATCTTCTCCGTCGCCAGCTGCTGGTTTTAGGTCATTCACTTTTCAATGAATTAAAAATAACCTTCGGTGCTGCAGGGAGACATTTGTCAGTCGGCACCAGGTGCCTCACGCATCACCGTGCCAGCAGAGCCACCCGGATACCGGGCAGGCACCAGGAGGGTCCCCGCGCCACCCCGGCCCTGGCAGCGCTTGCTCTGAGCCTGCGGGGAGGGGGATGCAGGTCCAGAGATGCGTTTGCCCACGCCCAGCGTCAGGATTTCAGACCAGGATAATAACAGAGCCTGGCTGACAACACACCTTCACCCTTTAAGAAAAAAATCTAACGATGCAAAAATCTTCTCGTGAGCAGAAATACCCAACCTGACCCAAAAGCCGCCAGCGCGGACAGCAGCAGCACCCCGGGGCACCCCCAGCACCAGCCTGGCACCGCCCGGACACATCCCGGGGACAGAACAGAGGAGGTGACAGCTCAGGAGCCCGGCGCAGCGTCAGAGCCTTTTCCAAGATGTCTCTCGACAAACTTGGGCCCCTCCAGCGCTGGTCGGTCACGGGCTGCTGCCGGCGCATCCCCACTTCAGAGACACGACAGGGCGATTATTAATTAAAATTCCCATGTACCCGCACTGAGATGGTCAATAATTTACGCCCGTTTCTCCCAAGGTTCCTACAGCAGTTCTCTGACAACAGAAAGGAAAAAAGCTTCTCTTCTTTTTCGCTTTTTCATTTCCTTCATCACCTCCTACACGCTCGGTGCCCAAATGCGAGAATTTAAAGAAAACAGTTTCCATGGAGACGCTCCCCTCCGCCAGCACCGCCCGTCCTCCCTCCCCTCGGCATCACTGCTCCTTCACGCTTCCAGGATAAAAATATCGCAGACGGGATTTGATTTCCGCCGTAGCGATACACTTTTATCAGAAAAATAGGAAATTTATATTACACACACTCCTCCCCGGCGTGGAGGGAAGGCGTGCTCTCCGCGAGGAATGGGAGAACGAACCTGTTGTTATTAAAAAGACAAAAGCAGGGGAGCAGCAGTCGGTGCCCAGACCCACATCCCTGGTGAGCTCCTGCACCAGGGGCTGCGGAGGGGACCCGTGACCACCGCCAGCCCGATGCCCCGTTCGTTTCACTATTTGTATAAACCACTCGGCGGATGGCACCACGCGCAAACTCCGACTCTGCCGATGATAATAAATCGGGAAGCGCCGTGGATAACAGCGAACCGGGCTCCAGACGAAGGAGGATTTAGATCGTGCAAATCCCGGGCTGGGAGTTGTCAGACCCAGTTTAATGGTGATAAGTGTGGGATAACAAACACGTCCCTGCTCCCCCGCCCCAGCACACAGCGGGTCTGCCAGCGGCCGGGGATGCCACCCCCAGCACGGGCACCGAGCTGCGGCACAGCGATCCCCCCGCCCGCCCGGCTGCCCCGCGGCGATGGAGAGAGCAAACGGGATGCTGATGGGTCCTGTCAACTGCAGAACAAAATCTACATCTGAAACCATTCAGGTGGACGAAGAAAGCACAAGGAGGTCATGAAAAATTAAAGGGCTCAGGGAGGGAGATGGAGGACACAGCCGCGTCTGGTGATGGGAGAGCCAGACCCCCACGGGCCCTCTGCGGGGTCTCGGTGCGGGCGAAGCCCCATCTCCATGTCCCACCGCCCCGCTGCAGGAGATGGCCCCCAGCTCAGAAAGGGGCTTTGAGCAGGACACAAACCTTCGAGGTCCCACTGAATAATGCAGCACAAGGTTCAGCCTCTCGAGGAGGGCTCCTGGCTCTGAACCTCAGCCTGCGGGTCTGATCTCACTCAGGAAATCGTGGGACTCTGCGTTTCACTGTCTAAAAGAGATCCCTTGGTTTCCCTTTCTGTCTGCCTCTCCTAAAAAAAAAAAAAAAAAAAAATAGCAGGGTTTTTTTTTTAATAACTGAAACACACACGTCATCAGTCATCAGCACGAGGAATCCACGCTGCACGCCGGAGCTTTAGATGCAGACTTGCAGAGTTTAGATGGAGAGTTGTGAAAACACCCGTGTGCAGGCTGGAACGCTGCAAAGTGTCCCAAAAGGAACCACTGACCTGCTCTTGCTTCTCTAAGTTCAGATTTGCAAAAGAAAAAAAAACCCAAACCAACCCCAAACCAACCCACCCCCAGTCTGAAATGCAAACAGGCCAACTGTGCCCTTCGGGAGCTCCTGGTCCCCACCCCAGCGAGCAGAGAAAACCCCCCCAAAGACCTGAGCACAGCTTTCTCCACCTGGGAACAGGCGTCAGCAGGGAACCCAAGCAACGAGGACTTTGGGGCCCCTGGGACGGGCTGCGGAGGGAAGGGGCCAGGCTACGGAGCTGGGGGGACAGGGAGGTGCCACTTGGGTCCCCCCAGAACGGGCAAAGGGTGATTCATGGGGTCAGTGGGGCCGAGCCCGAGCCATCAATCCTCCCCAAACTGTGTGGTCCATGGCGGGGGGAACGGAGGTTAAACTGGGATGTAATGGCATGCAAAATCACATGTGATTGATCGGCATTGATTCCTCCCCGCTGCGGTGAATGATAGCCTGGCAAACAGAAATCAATTCCACTGCATTAAGCCCAGTGAGGATCCGGTATCACCAGCAAAACGCCCCGAAGCACCATTGCTCGCCAGCACGGCACGGCACGGAGGCCAGGCTGTGCAGGAAAACCCCACGGCTGAGCACCCCAAACCCTGGGGAAAGCCCAGGCTGTTCCCCTGCCCCGTCCGAGCCCCGTTTTCTGCAGGGGTTGGGCTGGAGTCACGGCTCAGAGCCGGATCTCCCGGCAGCCTCGGGGAGCGCTGGCCGTGCCGCCGAGCCCTGCCGCCTGGTGCGGCTTCTCATCGCGACGCTGCCAAGCTGCAGAGCTCGCAGCAGCTGCTGCTCTTCCCCGAAATGGAATAGCTCTCCTAGATTTAAGTGCTAAAAATACTGGCACATTCAACATTTCTCTGCCCTTGTTACAGCAAAGAATAATTCAGTGTTCCCGGCCCAGACAAAAGCGACTTCCATCTGGCAGCTCCCCCGGCACATCTCTGCAGCGTCCCCGCTGCAGCGCCTCTCTCACGGTGCCCAAATGGAAGAAGGTGGATTTGCTTCTCTCCCACCGTCCTCACGGGGCTTAATTCCCTGTAACTGCTGGAGATGAGAGCTCAGGAGGGAGTAACGCCAGGGAAGCGTTTACCACGAAGGTGCGCGGAGGGCAGCGGCTCTCGCGGTCCATGGTGCCCGGGCGCACAGGGCAGCGCTCTGTCCCCGTCACGTGGTGGCCGCGGCCGAATGCTCCTCCAGAGCCCAACTCAACCAGCAGAAACCACGCAGCTTCGGATGGGTCAGCTCTTTAGCAGAAGCAGAATAATAAAATAGAAAAAGCCAACAACAGCTTTGGGGCAGCACCCTAACTCCGTGCGACACTTGGCAGAGACACGGCTTTTCACCCCGACGCGTCTTTCCTTGGGGGGCCCCGTCCCCGGCAGCGCCCGCGGTGGGCAGCCCAGCCACCCCGCAACGCCTGCGCTACCAACTCTCTCTGACCGCGGGTTTGGACACGCAACCAAAACTCCTCTTTCAGCATTAAGATGCGCAACTCGTTAGCTCTTGGATTGATGACAATTTTTAATTGGTCGGGCTATGAAAACCTTACAGAGCTGTTATCCATCACACCTGTGACGGCAGAACAGCATGTTAATCAAGACACTTAGCGTGGCACCCGGAGAATCTCTCTACCAGTGCGGAGAATCCTCCTCCCTTTGAGAGGACAATCGACAGCTGCTCCCGTGTCCCAGAGCAGCTCCCGGCACAGGAGACCCCGGTCACCCTCCCCGGCCAGGACACCTCAGCTTCGGCCGCAGGGACCAGCTCTTGCCCTGCCAAGATGCCCCGTCCTGGTGGAGCAGCAGGATGGGCCGTGCCGTGCCCCCCGCGCATGCCCGCAGCCCCCAGGCACCTGGACACACAAGAGCCGTTCCTGGGGCCCGGCTGCCCAGCACCGGGCTGGCACCATCGTCCTTGGGGATAGGAACCGAAACACACACGTGAGCAGGGGAGGGGGCTGCGCGGCCCACCCGTGGAAGGCAAACGTGCACGCTGCTCTGTGCGGGATGGGAAGATTTAAAGATGCCGCCTTAATGATCCCGATCGTGGCGGGACGGACGCTGTAAGTACACCCAGGATAATGACAATCCATGTTCTACAGAGCGCGGTGACATCAAAGCAAATGAAACCCATAACGAACTGTGCAATTACTAGACTCCATCATTCCCCGTATTAGTTTTCTTCTCTTTTTACTGTTCTTTTCCACATTATTCCTCTAGTGCACACACACATGAGGACAGCCTCCCATTGCACAGCGATGCTGCTGCTGTGCCGGGGGACCAGAGCACCGCTGCTGGGGCAGTGTCACGGTCTGACAGCCGTCTGTCCGCACCCACGGCCACCCCCCTGCAGACCATCCTCCCCCTCCCCAGCCCCGCTCCCGGCTGGATGCTGCCTGGGTCCCGCTGCTGGAGCATCCCCGACGTCTCTGCCAACCGCACACCGTGCCCTGGCTCGTGCGGGATGGGCGCTGCCATCCTTTCGCCAAGAGACCGAGGGGCAGAGCAGGCAGAAACCTCCTCAGGATGGCTTCTGGGGCTTAGGAGCAGTGACAGAGAACCCAAACCTGCCTGCAAAAATAGACCCTTACAGAGACTTTGTAAAGAGCACCCAAGCCCTGCTCACGTCCTCCCCTTCGCCCCGGCCACGCACCACCCCTGAAAACCCAAACGACTTCTGCAAACCTCGGGCTCTCCACCAGGTCTGCCGCAAGACCCTCCGGGCACTTCTCACCCGTGGGCATAAAGAAATGAGTCCCGCAGAGAGCGGTCTGGTTTCCAAACACCTCCCCAACCCCTGCAGTTTCCAATGGAAACACTGGCTGCTGAAACCTGAACTGCTGCCATAGGAAAGACGGATTCACAGATATCAACAACATCTTTGTTATTTAAGAGATCTTCATCCTCAGCAGGAACACAAAGACCGTGCTGACCGCTGCAGCAGCCGTCCCTGACCGCCGGCACGTCCCCGGGTTCTCGTGACGCTGCCCCGCGGAGCCGGGCACCCCGACACGCGTGTCCCCCGTTAAACCATCGCCGCAGCGGGAGGGTCGGTGCGCAGGCAGCGGGGTGGGTGCTCTGCCAAAGCGCTCCATGTGCCGCGCGTTCTGTCGTTCTGGTCATCTTGCTGAAGCCATCTGTTAGCTTATCAGCAAAACCTATTGATTCCTTAAAAATGTTAATTAGAATTACCCAAATGTCAGCTAAGCGGGTAAAATTTGGAAGCAGCCAGCTTTCCTCTGGTGTACAGCAGCTGTTTTCAGCCTGTGACCACAATTTGTTGTCACCTCGNAAAAGCCAACAACAGCTTTGGGGCAGCACCCTAACTCCGTGCGACACTTGGCAGAGACACGGCTTTTCACCCCGACGCGTCTTTCCTTGGGGGGCCCCGTCCCCGGCAGCGCCCGCGGTGGGCAGCCCAGCCACCCCGCAACGTCCGCGCTACCAACTCTGACCGCGGGTTTGGACACGCAACCAAAACTCCTCTTTCAGCATTAAGATGCGCAACTCGTTAGCTCTTGGATTGATGACAATTTTTAATTGGTCGGGCTATGAAAACCTTACAGAGCTGTTATCCATCACACCTGTGACGGCAGAACAGCATGTTAATCAAGACACTTAGCGTGGCACCCGGAGAATCTCTCTACCAGTGCGGAGAATCCTCCTCCCTTTGAGAGGACAATCGACAGCTGCTCCCGTGTCCCAGAGCAGCTCCCGGCACAGGAGACCCCGGTCACCCTCCCCGGCCAGGACACCTCAGCTTCGGCCGCAGGGACCAGCTCTTGCCCTGCCAAGATGCCCCGTCCTGGTGGAGCAGCAGGATGGGCCGTGCCGTGCCCCCCGCGCATGCCCGCAGCCCCCAGGCACCTGGACACACAAGAGCCGTTCCTGGGGCCCGGCTGCCCAGCACCGGGCTGGCACCATCGTCCTTGGGGATAGGAACCGAAACACACACGTGAGCAGGGGAGGGGGCTGCGCGGCCCACCCGTGGAAGGCAAACGTGCACGCTGCTCTGTGCGGGATGGGAAGATTTAAAGATGCCGCCTTAATGATCCCGATCGTGGCGGGACGGACGCTGTAAGTACACCCAGGATAATGACAATCCATGTTCTACAGAGCGCGGTGACATCAAAGCAAATGAAACCCATAACGAACTGTGCAATTACTAGACTCCATCATTCCCCGTATTAGTTTTCTTCTCTTTTTACTGTTCTTTTCCACATTATTCCTCTAGTGCACACACACATGAGGACAGCCTCCCATTGCACAGCGATGCTGCTGCTGTGCCGGGGGACCAGAGCACCGCTGCTGGGGCAGTGTCACGGTCTGACAGCCGTCTGTCCGCACCCACGGCCACCCCCCTGCAGACCATCCTCCCCCTCCCCAGCCCCGCTCCCGGCTGGATGCTGCCTGGGTCCCGCTGCTGGAGCATCCCCGACGTCTCTGCCAACCGCACACCGTGCCCTGGCTCGTGCGGGATGGGCGCTGCCATCCTTTCGCCAAGAGACCGAGGGGCAGAGCAGGCAGAAACCTCCTCAGGATGGCTTCTGGGGCTTAGGAGCAGTGACAGAGAACCCAAACCTGCCTGCAAAAATAGACCCTTACAGAGACTTTGTAAAGAGCACCCAAGCCCTGCTCACGTCCTCCCCTTCGCCCCGGCCACGCACCACCCCTGAAAACCCAAACGACTTCTGCAAACCTCGGGCTCTCCACCAGGTCTGCCGCAAGACCCTCCGGGCACTTCTCACCCGTGGGCATAAAGAAATGAGTCCCGCAGAGAGCGGTCTGGTTTCCAAACACCTCCCCAACCCCTGCAGTTTCCAATGGAAACACTGGCTGCTGAAACCTGAACTGCTGCCATAGGAAAGACGGATTCACAGATATCAACAACATCTTTGTTATTTAAGAGATCTTCATCCTCAGCAGGAACACAAAGACCGTGCTGACCGCTGCAGCAGCCGTCCCTGACCGCCGGCACGTCCCCGGGTTCTCGTGACGCTGCCCCGCGGAGCCGGGCACCCCGACACGCGTGTCCCCCGTTAAACCATCGCCGCAGCGGGAGGGTCGGTGCGCAGGCAGCGGGGTGGGTGCTCTGCCAAAGCGCTCCATGTGCCGCGCGTTCTGTCGTTCTGGTCATCTTGCTGAAGCCATCTGTTAGCTTATCAGCAAAACCTATTGATTCCTTAAAAATGTTAATTAGAATTACCCAAATGTCAGCTAAGCGGGTAAAATTTGGAAGCAGCCAGCTTTCCTCTGGTGTACAGCAGCTGTTTTCAGCCTGTGACCACAATTTGTTGTCACCTCGCGCTGGTGCCGTTCTCGGTCCCGTTATCCCCGGAACTGGCACCTGGGCTGGACACGGCACAACCGCTGCCGAGATCTCCTCCCTCAAGCGGGGTTTCGGAAGGACACTGACACTGAGCGTCCAGTCGTGGGCACGGCTGAGAGGGACTCATTCCACGAAGGATCACAAAATACAAACATGGAGACTCCCAGTCACAACTGCACTGGTGACAAACTGAGCCGCCTGAAACCCCCGAGCCACAGCCACCACTGGCTCAGAACATCCCCCATCAGAGGATTCTCCCCTTTTCTCCTCCTTCCCCCTTTCTGCGTTCGAGTGCCGCAGAGAGCCAGCAGCAGGCGTGGGAGCTCCAGGAGGCTCCTGACGGGTCCCCCCTTGCCGGCAGCACCCTGCCTGCCAGACGTGCAGCCCCGGGATGCTCCTGGGGAAGAGCCGCAGCGGGGGTGACGCAGCTTAGGACAGGCTTTAGGAAGAGAATACAGCGAACAGGACGCTGACGGTCTATTGCAAGGGGTGCCGGGGGGGGACCCACTGCAGGGTTTTCATAACGACGCTGAAAACACGAGCATCGCCCGGGCTGCCGGGGGGATCCAGGGAGAGCAGCACAGGGGCAGGACTGCCCGCGGGTCAGCGGTGAGACACGGTGGGACTGGCACCCACCGGGGAACGGGGGAAGGCAAGCAGGGACCGCAGGCGGTGGGAGATGAACGCCTTCTCCACGGAGCAGCTGAGACGTCCCCGCCAGCAGCTACCTTTAAGGAACACACAGAGGGAAGCCACGGCCTTCAGAGAGTGCTGGTATTTGAGAAAACGTGCTCCATATCCCAATTCTATATTTAGGGAAAAGCAAACACGCTAAAGCTATGTACAGACAGTCCCTGGCATCTGCTGCATAGATTTGAATTTAATCAGCTGAAGACGGCTTAGTCCAACATCTGGGGCTGTATCAGGCAGGAAGGCATCACTAGAGGATTTATTTCCTGCGGGGCTCAAGCAGCTGCAGCCCAGCGGTGCCCAGCGATGCTACTCAGAGCACAGGGTGGTACCGACCCATCAGAGCCGCCCAGGACAAGTCCACGTGTCACCGGCCACCACCGCGCTGCACCAAGAGCAGCTCTCCCGCGTCTGTCCCGGGCAGGTCCCACGACGCCCACCCCAGCTCCACGGTGCACCTGGGGACACAAACCCCTCCCAAAGTGGTGCAAAACCCACGTTAACCTGGAAAAACCCGCCAGAGCCCCTGCACACAGGCAGTCCACAACACACATTCTGTCTGCTCATAATAAACTATTTTCTGCTACTTTAACATTTCCTCCAGCAGGAGCTGGGTGCCTGTGCCATCACTTTCAATCTGCCCCTGGAAGAGCTCGTCTCAGGACATTTTCCATGCAGTATTTTAATTAAACTTTCTTTCTTTCAATTTAGTGCTAGGTTCATTAAGTGATGCTCTGAGCCACTGAAATGAATTGCTCAGAAGTAATTTGTGCAGCAGCTGAAGGAGGAGATTATAGCTATAAAGGAGTCCATCGTTTGAATTTTGCGTTTCTGCCGGTACCGGTTCGCAGCGTGTGCACGTTTCTGTACCTGGGAGCACTCAGCATCATTTGATGTCATGGTTCAGAAATCGTGACAGGCACCAGCCCCTGCAGAGCCCTCCCCATGTCAATGTGCAGCCGGGGACCGAGCGGGGGACGTGCCTTCGCTGGGCTCAGTGACCATGGCAGAGCCCGGCACAGCCCGGAGCCGAGCTGCGGGTGCACTTGGGTGATGCCGGCGCTGCCCTCGCCCTGGGGACAGCCCGTGGTCTGTGTCTCTGGCTGGTTTGTCACAGAGAATGAAAAACACTCGGTTTATAAATTGCAAATGTAAATAACAAATATTTATTTTTGAAACCAACGGGGAATTTCACACACACCCGGCTGTGCCGCCCTGCTCCTCCCTTACACAAGGATCTAACGCACCCCGGGAATGCCTCCTCCTGCCTGCCCAGGGGAGAAATAACCTCGCTGACGTCCCTCAGCGATAAATCACGGCTCAGCCCGTATCTGAAATGGAGAGGTCACGGTCGTGCTACCTGCAGGACCTGCCAGGGTCTGATAACAAGAATCAATCTCTAAGGTGGGAGAACAGATATCTTTAATGAGCTGCCCACGGTCGGCTCCTTGCCCGGCTGCTGACCGTCACCATCAGACGGCAGCACGCTGCAGGACCCCCGGTGACACCAGACGCAGACGGGTCCCCAGCAAAGCCTCTCTGACAGCACAGACCCTCGCCCATCCTCGCCCCAGCCCAGCTGCCAACAGCAGGATTCACAGCGCTGGAGGGGGGCAGGTCCCCCAGAGCAGCCTCCAGAGCTCAGCCCGTTCCCCACTTTGCTCAGAGCTCACCTCGGGGTGACGGTGGGGCCGGTGCTGTGTGACAGCATCGTCCCTGCGGGGGACCGGAGCCCCCTCCCACCCGCCGTGCCCCAGCCCTGCGCCAGGGACTGTCCCCAGCCCCACCACAGGCTCAGCGGCACCTGAGGACATCCCACCACCAACAGACTCGTGTCCTTCTCCAGGCGACCGGCTCAGACCGACCTCCTCCTCCTCACAGAGCCGAGGGGCTGCGGGGGGTCCGGCCACGCCAGCCCCCACCCGCTGCCGCGCGCCGCAGCCGGGGCACCCCCGGGTCGGGGCTCACACACCGAAAAATCACCCCCACACCCTTCACTTCTAACTGAGCATCCTGCCAGGGATTTTGTCCTCTCAGAATAAAACGTTATCGGGATTTATTTTAATCTATCTTCAGGGGAAACGGGCAGACAAACCTCGCCTGCTCTCAGGGAATGAATTCCGGGATGGAATAAGCGTCCAAATGGAAACCCGGACGTTCATGAGATCAAATGAAAAGCCTCTCCCAGTCAGATGGGATTTAATTAAGTTGATTCTGACAGGGAATTAGAGGTCTTTGCTGGGAGCTCTGCTCCTGGTGTCGGGGCGTACCACCGAAGCTAAACACAGCGCTTCCCGCGGCAGCATCGGTACAAAATATTTTGGGAAAAATCGTTGGACTGAGATGATGTCGACACTGTTCATCTGCCGCCGGGCAGGAACCGGCGTCGCAGCTGAACCTGGTTGTTCCTAGTGAGGTCCTCCTAGAAACAATCTCAAGGCTTTGCAAATATTAACCACCACCCGCGAGACAAGAGCGAGTGCCCCGTCTCTGTTCCTCTCCGTGTTGCCAAAGAGAAAGCAGGTCACCAGGTGTCACCAGGTGTCAGCTATCGGTTACCAGGTGTCACCAGGTGTCACCAGATGTTAGCTATCACTACTGTTACACGCCATCCGGGACCTGCCCGGCGCTCATCCGCAGGCACAGCATTGGGTCCGTCTCCTCGCGCTCCCGAGGCTCACCAACCATCGAATGATGGATTTTGACTCTGGCCACGCATCGGACAGACCGAAACCTGCCTCAGCCCCGCGCCACAGCCAGCTCCAGCTCCGAGCTCCTGGCTGGACACCGCAGCATCACCCACCGCCACGACTCGGAGCATCATGGCCAGCCCGGCCGAGCCTCGGCACGTCTGGTGCTGCCCTGGAACACGCACGAGTTTGGGACAATTTCAGCTTCAGAGAGGGACGGTACCACGAAATCCTGCACACACCCCTCTTGGGCAGGGTGATGCAGCGCCCAGACGCGGCACTGACATCGGTTCGTGCCGTGAAGGAGGAACAGCAGCTCTAGGGGTGGATGACACGCCGCCAGCGCAACATCCTCCTTGGCTGGGTTGTGCCCGCCTGGCACCGCCTGCAGCAGCCGTAACCACTCACGCGGGCGTCCCTGCGGTGGTGACGGGGTGTTGGGGACCAGCAAACGTCTGTGTCCCGGAGCAGAGCTCTGGGCAGGTCACTGCTGTGGCTGCCTGCACACACAGCGAGACTGTGCTTCATCCTGGGGACGGGGACACGGTCAAGGGGGGGACACGGGGCAGCACCGCTCCCTCCAAACGGCCATCGCAGCAAAAGCGACGGCAGGATCTGCGCGTGGCCCCTTCCAACACGCCCGGGGCGAGCTGGGGGCAGTGGTGCGGATTTTAGCGATCGTGCTGGGCAGCTGCTCCCCGCTCCGCTGAAAATCCGGGGATTACTTCGTTCCAAATGGAAAATGCAAACCGTGCTGTGGGTTGTGAGCACATGTTTGGGCGTCTTTCAGAAGGGGAAAAAGTGAAAACAGCAATTAACCTCAGTTGTTGGAAGAACGCCCTGCAGAAACGTGACTCGGAACGGGTCACAAATCATAAAATAATAATAATAAAAAGCCACAATGCTCTGGGGACATTAAGCGATTACAGAGAGTTGTTATTTGGCTGATTTTCACACTTCATTAGCATATGCATAATCTAACAAGTGAACGTGCGGAGGGCTGGCAAGACATGAGAGCCGTTTTCTTGAAACACGAACTGTAAATTGGGGCGGCCACAGTTAGATGATTTTTTTTTTTTTTTAAATCATGATGGAAAAGCAACAGACATCAATCCCAGGCCTTCATCAGAAAAAAAACGATTTCCAGGGACCGAGGATCAAGCCAAGAGCTGCTACAGAAAGGCGGCCTCGCCTCCGGAGGGAGGCTGCGACGCAGCCCCGAGCACCCGGCTTCACACAGCTGGGAGCTGCTGCAAAGCAGTTTGGGGTCAAATTAAATAAATCTGGGTGAGAACAACACAGGGGCTCCTGCAGCACCCGAGCAGGGCTGTGTGGGCACGGCGAGGACGGGAAACTCAACATGAGGAGACCCGTGAGCTAGAGAGAAGAGGAGAGTCTCTGAAGGCAAAGAGCATCCTTCCAGTGCCGGAGTGCAAAGAAACTGGGGGGAGCCAATGACAGTCGTGTCACATCCAAACGCTCCCTGGTTTTGTTTGCAGCTGAAATATCGCTGCTCAGAGACGGTGTGAGAGCTGGCAAGCGGATCTCACTCTAAGCAGAAGTGGAACTGACAAATACACCTTAATTGACCCAATTAAACAGCTGATGGCGAGCACCTGGCACCATCCAGGTAACACACATTTGCTTTCCACCAGCGCTTGACTTTGGTCGGTCTGTGTTCCAGGAAGGGCAAATGATAATGGATGCTTGAAAGGTTATCTTTATTCTGACTTTGGCTCTTAAAAAATGCACAAGAAATGTTATGGCTATGAAAGAACTTCGAGTTTCCCCATCAAATGAAACACAGCAGTGCCCGGATGGCACTCAGCGTTGTTTTGTTTTGCTGCACATCAATAATTACGAGCGCGGATGCAGTGCTCCGAAGTTGAACTTAGGAGTATGAGCAAAGCTACGGCGAGAGTCATAAATTATGCAAAACTATTTGTGCTCGGAATGTCAATGTTTCAAGATGATGCAAACAGGCACTTTTGAACCTCTTCTAAAACCCAAAGAAGCCTTGGGACCAAACCATATGGTTCAGCCAGCTACCCATAGCGAGCCTAATGCCTCCGCCAGCCAGCGAGGATTTGGTCAATTAG
Organism: Syrrhaptes paradoxus; assembly: GCA_013400615.1. Classification (NCBI taxonomy): domain Eukaryota; kingdom Metazoa; phylum Chordata; class Aves; order Pterocliformes; family Pteroclidae; genus Syrrhaptes; species Syrrhaptes paradoxus. The sequence continues at coordinate 115,657 of VZTO01004281.1, forward strand.
TTTATTAATGTGTTTACACAAACACAGAGAAAAAGAGTTGGGGAAAGTCTCTTCGATTTCTCTCTGCCAACCTCATTGAGCACCGTAGGGCTGACAAAATGTTAATCTAAAAACATTTAAAAACCAACAAAACCCCTGGATCAGCCCCAAGCCCCCACGGGCAGAGCCACTGACCCCATCGGATGGACGGGGCTGGAGCTGGGGGGACCAGAGGCCAAAGGAACAGGCAGAACGGTCCCTTGCGACCTTGAAAAACCTGTGGAATCATCATTGGAAAGCTGCCGTATCCGTTTCAGTTCATCGTTACACATCCTTGGCTCAGGACAAGGACTGTCCCATTGCACTGACCGCCCCTGGGGTGGGAGCGGACCCTGTACTGTGGGTCCGTGCGCCAGTGCACACCAGTTCTGCCTGCCCAGGCTGCGGGTTGGGTTTTACATCCTCTGGGAAGATTAACTCCGTTCCTCGTGAAGAATTTAATTACAGGAAGTGATCAGCCGAGCGCTCCCAGCCCGTCCAGCCCAGGAGGAGCGGCGCAGGAGCGCGGGCGCTTTCCGCAGCACGGGAACGGCAGCGAAGCCGCTGGGATGAAGTGACACCGGCAGGACCCGGAGCTCCTCTGGCCAACTACAAGATGCTGACTGCAGCAACCTTCGGCAGGGCTGGGAAGGGGGAAACCAATAAAAAGACAGCAGGAGGCTGAAGCTCCATTTAAAAACACAGGAATAGCATCATTTTATAGGTCTCTCGTTTTCTAATTTCAACGCTGCAGAAATCAATGGCTTTGGGAAAGCAAGAGAAAGACACACGGTAAACTGCCTGCAAACCCTGCTCGCCAGCAAACAATGCCCGTCGATAAATGTAAATATTGTTTTCCCCGTCTTCTGGAGGGGGATGGGACGAAAGAATGCCTTGGGTATCCCCCGTCTGCTTTAACGTTTCTCACCACAGGTTAATACTCGTACTGTACCTACTCTCTAAGCAAGAAAAAACCGTAATTAAATATACCTAAAATAGCCTCCAATCAGCACTGCCAGGAGCACAACAAAAGCTAAATCCAACAGCCCAGCTGTCTGCTCACACTCCCGCGCTGGAGGTAACCCAGTGCAATGGTTAAAACAAGCCCCCAGTTCACCCTACCGCCGTGCAGAGACCACCCCACGCCGGGAAAAGGCAGCCCCCATCTCTTCTGCAAGGGCCGGGGGAGGAGCCCCCCCGCAGCTCCCCGCCGGGCTGGGGACCGGGGACCCGCAGCCCCACGTGCCGTGGAGCAAGCGGGCAGAAAGGCATCTCTGGCATCTCTGTCAGGACGGGGGGAGGCCATGGAACAGCCGAGAACAAATGCCACATAAAACCAAACATTAACTTTGCAGAATTAAAGTCTTTCCAAGCACGCTGCCAAGATGGGATTTTTCCAAACAAACTGTTCCCAAAAGCTTTGTCTGGATGAGCTGGAACCACCATCATCCATTGGGAGCATCTTCCCATTTAACGCCTCTGAGCGCACTCGTGTCCTCTCCTGCCAAGCAGCTGAAGCAGTTCAGGTCCCTCAGCAGCTGGTGAACCCTTTGTGGAGCCCCATCGGCACCGACTCCCGCAGGTGTCCCCATCGCCGTCCCCACGCGCTGCAGCGACTCCTGTGCACACACCCGGCACGGCACACCGCCCCAGCACACCCGGCCAATGTCAACCAACTGCACCTCGAGGCTGATGGGCAGAACAGCCCTGACACCCGCTCCTCCTCCAGCTGACGCGCTGCGGCAGGTCCATCCCAACCCGGCGGAAGGGACGGGGTTCGGTGAGCAGAGCCAGCGCCCGACGGGGGAGAACCCACGAGGACGATATCACGGTGCATTTTTCTCGTGCTAATTATCACCTGGATCTCTTCCAGGGCCTGCACGTGCTCTGAGAAGGTCCCATTAGACCCACGGGCCACGAGGCCACCAGCCCAGCGGCCACCGCCAGCAGTCACCACTCCGAACCTGGCACACTGTGCGTTGGCACACGGGTTTTACGGGGGGATGGTTTCATCTGAGGGCATACGCAGAAGAGAAAAGCCTTCTTCTTCTGGCAAACCCTAGTCCACCAGATTTCATCACCTTGTCAATAACTTCACACGTTGTCAGAAACAGATTGCAGGGGAAGAAAGAGGTCTGGTGAGGCAAGGGCTCTCCAAAGACAGAGAACAAAGTGCCCCAGGAGTCGGGAATTCTGCTGCGCGGTGGCACTTCCAACCAGGGCACGTCTCTGCCTGGAGCCGTGACGATCATGGCCAGCGAAGTGACAGCTCCGCGCTCGCAGGACCTCGCAACCGCAGACGGCACGAAGCAGCGCCGGCAGCTGCGGTGCCTCTGGTTGGAGAGCAAGCCTGGTGCCGGCCCTACTCACCCCGAGAGCTCCCCATGGCCAAGCCGCAGTACAGAAACACCCCAAAGACTTGGGGCAGGATGCTTCACCCACCCCACAGAGACGGGGCAGGACCCCGGCCCCACAGGGTTGGATGCCTCCCACGCACGGGGACACGAGCATCCCTGGGGAGACACCTCCCTCCGAAAAGGGCAAGGAGAGGTAAAACAAATCCAAAGCCAACCTCGCAGTTCTAACGGCAGGTTTCTCTTAATTAAAGGAACGAAGCCTTTAAGAATAAGCCCCCAAACCTCGCTGGCTCCCGGGGCTGCGCGGGTCCCTGGCGAGGGGAAGCACACCGGATGTGGGCACAGCTCGGAGCAATTTCTGGCGGTTCCTCTCCAAACACAGCTCTGTGCAGTCCCTCCTCCTCCATCTCACCCCCACCACCCTCCCGCTGCTCTGTCCTCGGAAGGGCCATCGCAGGACGCTCCTGCCCTGCGTGGAGCCAAGAGCCACCAACTGCACCCCGACCACGGGACATTCTCCTGCCGGGGACCCACCACGGGAGCCCCACCTGCACCCCCCCGGAGCTGTCCCACGCACACCCAGCACCCTCCAGCCCCTCCCAGGTGAAGGGGGTTTGTCTTTTCTCTCCCTTTTTCCTCCTAACAAGTGCCAATGCGCTGGTCGGGGGTCCGTGGGCCGGGACACTGATGGGCAACCTTCACGCGGGAACCGAGGGCAGCGTTTGGCCCCGAGAACCCGGCTCAGAGCAAGCCTGGTTGTACCAGGGACCACACAGCGCATTGCTTTGTTTGTAACGAGTTTTAGGCTTCAGAAGCGGAGAATCCCATCTGCAGGAGCAGACTGTTGCAGGATTCAGCTATTAATAGCCACGGTAGACACTTCCTTCCAGCTGAGGGACACGAGGCGGGAGGAGACAACCAGATGGAGACAATGCATTAGGGTGACACAAAGCCAAAAAAAGGATGATCCACTTCCCCACATCCTCACATGCAGCAGGGAGCAAAGTGTCACATGTGATTAACTCTTAAACATCCTCGTTAGAAAGTTCTAACGTCAGATCAAATGCCCAAACGTGGCGAGCCTGCGTTGTCTCCTCCTGGCATCCCGCACATCCCGAACATCCCTGTTTGGAGACGGGCAGATCCCCCCTCACCCCGCTGTCTCCTGGTGTAAGGGCTTTTTGCAGAAGGTGATTGCTGCAGAGGCGTTTGCACGATTGCCCTGGGCCCGTGCAAGGGGACTCTGGCTTCTGCCAAGGAACCAGGCAAACAAACCAGCCCCCCCGGACACCGGCTTTATCCGTGTCCTCCAGCTGAGAGCGTTACCCCCGAACCGATCCTCACAACCAGCGGCAATCGCGAGCAGACATCTGGCCGCTCCTGCTAGCCAGAAATTTCAGCGGGGAGCCAGTTACAAAGCAACGCAGCTCCTGCTGTTATTACAATTAAGGGTCTGTCAGCCTGCCGCAACCGAGGCCAAGTTTATTTAGGGCTGGTGAGGGACGGCTCTCGGAAACCACCTCTCCAATTCCCCCTCTTCCATTCCCTCAATGCCACACAGACACACGTTTCCACGCACAGCTTCCCAGGAGAGGTCGGAGCAGCTTCCACCTCTGCCAATGCCCGACCTGCCGCAGCAGACCCCATCCCCTGCCCCCGTGCACACCTCGGCTCTCGGGGTGTTTCCCATGGGGTGGCCATGCCCTGAAATGCCGTGCACGGGGACGGGCAGCAGGTTTTTGTGGGAGCGGCACCACGCACAGCAGAGCACCAGCTCTCAGTGCCATGCACCACGCATCTGAGCGCGTTCGATGTGCAGGAACCAGGTGTTCAACAAGCCACAGCCCCCCCCCACCGCCGGTCGGCATCTGGCGCCCATCAGCCCGAGCTCCGCAGCGAGACGCATTCATCACGGCACTGCAAACAGCGCGAGGCGGCAGGACGGGCTCCCCCGCGCTCCCCCGACCTCCTCCTGGTCCCACTGGTACCATTCACCTGGCTGCACGTGCAGCGACCCGTCACCCCGCCAACGCTGCCCATCAGCCGCGACTGCTGCGGGGTGGCGGCAGAAATGCCCGGCCAGAGCTGGCACCCGGCGCTTGGTCCGTCGCCCTGCTCATCAGACTGTTGCCTTGCATCAGGGTCAGTGGCTGCTCCTCGACTCACAGACCAGCAAAGGACCGAGGCCATGTCCCGGGACTCACGCCGAGGCCATGCTGCTCATCTCGGCACCGCCGGTGGCACAGCAGCACGGGCAGACCCCAAACGCTGCCCTCAGCCCCCCCAAGGCTGGTGGCACCAACACCATAATGCAGCCGGGGGTGACCAAGGGACACCCGAGCACCGGTACTGGGCACCGAGTGCCAGCCCAAAGCCGTCCATCACCGTGCTGGGACAGTGGGACATCATCCCGTCCCTCGGGAGCCAAGTGTCAGGGCTGGGCAAGGGCAGGGCACCAACCCAGGGCTCAGGGCACACGTTAAATAACAGCAGAAGGATGCTCATTGTGCTATCAACGCGTATGTCACTGAGAATATCGAGAATGAAAACACCAAGATGAAGCTTACAAAAAGCAGCGGTCTTCCACAGAGCCTTGGACAAGACCGTGTGGGGCTGGGCTCGCGGGAGCTGCAGCTGAAACTGCGGCTGGACCGGGACCCGGGGCTCCTCCCGCTGCCCTGCTTCCTGGGGAGCCTGCCATCAGCATTTGGGATGGTTTCCACTTCCATACCCCTGCACTAAATGAGCTGCAGATCAAACCGGGCAGACAACAGAATTTTTAAATCAAACTACAAAATTGTTTCAAATCCCCTTTGAGGATGTTATCACAGGGTTAACACCCACCGCCCACGCTGGCTTCAGATAATACAGCAGCAATAAATGGTAATGTGCACCATGGAGCATGATTTATTTCTGCTGAGCAGCCTTGGCATCTATAAATCTCAGCACTCTTAACATTTAAAGTTGTTATTCCAATGACAAAATAGACATGAGGGAGATAACAGTCTTTACCTCCATTAACGGTTTATTGTTATTCAGAGAATATAGATACGGACTGATCCAAGGGTAGGAAAATCGCAGCAATTTGCCTACTTGGGAAGCAGAGATAATGGTCGCGTTTTCCAACTGCACCACGGAATCAGCTGAGATGCAGGATGGAGGAGATCAAAATGGGAGCTCAGCTGTCTATTTTGGTTCCTGGCTGCTATTTCGGTTACCTTTCCATCCACAGGACCTGCTTTAGCCCGGCTTTAGCAGAGACGGTCCATCGCGCTGCTGAACCGCTGACTGGCTGCACATGAGCAACGAGGAAACAGTTTTATAGGAAACAAAAAGGCTGCAGAACAATCCTGTGCCACGCAAACAGCATTGCAAGGGAGGCAGGACCCTTCTGGATACACCAGCCGCCTGGAAACCACTCCATCCTCTCCCCCAGCCCTGCTTCCTGGGCTCCTGCGATTCCTGCAGCCCCCCACGAGGCTGCAATCAAAAGCTCATAACCTGTTTGGCATTTTTCTTTCTTTCCAAGGTACCTATCGCACCTCAAAGTACAACAGCATCCTCTGCAAACTGCCCCCGAAACAAAGTGGGCTCCCGGCAGGGACCATGCAGCTCCTCTCGGGAACTCGGCAGAGGCTCCATCTCCCAGACAAGGCACGGGCACCCCCCAGGGCATCCCCCCCAGGGCATCCCCCCACAGGGCACCCCCCAGGGCATCACCCCCCAGCACGAGTGGGGACGGGCAGCTCTCCTCCGCCAGCCAGCACCAGCCCTCGCAACAAAAATCGGTGTCCAAGACGGGCCAGCCCTGCCTGGGCAACACCACACCAGACAGATTCAAAGGAGCAAGGAGCTCAGGACAAGCTTGAACCCGACACGAGGAAAGCACAAAGTCTGCATCGCTCACGGAAAACACCCAGGTCAAGACCCTTCTGCCGTGTTCGACTGTCGAGGGCAAAGCAGAACATCCCAACTCAGTTAACAGCTGGATGCAGCTGCAAACCTGATGGGGAACAACACAAGGGTGTCAAGGACGACAGCAGCGCCCAGGACCCCCTTCGCTCACTGCCACCCTGAGCGGGGGGGTCCCGCTGACTGGTGCCTGTGCCTCCGGAGCGATGCAAAGGCCAGCGGTGCAAGAGGAGCAGTGCCATTCCCCGCTCCGTCCCCGGCTGCAGCTGCTCCGGGAGAACAAAACCTCTCCATCAAAGACCCTTCAAATGTTTCCCCTCAAGAAATCAGGCTCACACTACAGAGATATTGACTCTAACAGCTCTGTTACACCTTTGCTGGGGAGGGCAGCGGGATGCAAGCTGCGTGCAGGGTTCCTGACAATGCACCGAGCATCTCCACACCTGGGCTCCGGTGCCCAGGCGCAGGGCAGGACGGCCACGGCTGCACCTCACCCTTCCAGGGGCACTGGGGGGGCCGGGGCCAGTCCTGTATTTGCTCTGCCCCAGCTCCAGGGCACGGCAGCTGCCTGTCCCCTCACTCCCGGGGACTTTGGGAGGGCTGCAAGGAGCTCGGGGGCTCTGCACAGGGCTGCCGGGTATCTGGGAGTCATGGCAGCACTATGCTCTAAAGATGCAGAGACGAGAAGTCGGTGAGGGTTTTGGTGTTTACCCCCCAGCTCCAGACCTGCCGGGCAGCAGCTCTGCTATCGCTGGGTGCCCGCGTCCCCGCAGCGGCGGGTGCCTGTGCGGCACTGCCCGGCGCGCTCCCGCGGTACCCGAGCTCTGCACCGGCCGCAGCCGGGGCTTTGTGCCTGCTCAGCACATCGGCGTCAGCGTTGCCAGCCCCGCTCGCCGCCGCGCAGCCGAGATGGGGAGGAGCGGGGAGGAGGCAGCTGCTATTTTTAACCTGCCTGGTCAGCATCCTGCCATGTCAACGCGCCTCGGCTCCGCCACGCGTGTGCGGCTCCGCGGGTCTCACCGCTGCGCACGCTGGCACACGCCTCTGACAGGGGTACGGGGGTCACCAGCCCACACCAGCGGCATCTCCAGCAGCCCCAGCAGCTGGGGCTCACGTTCGCAAAGGATCTCTTCCATGAAGCCGAGCCCCCAGGCAGCGTACGCCCCTGCTCCAGCTCCCAGAGCTCAGGGCAGCTGAGGATTACCAGGGCACCCGCTGTTCACCCCCACCGCCCACTGACCTTCCCGGCACAGGATCTCCCCTGCTCTTTGAGGAGGAGGCGTGGGGGGTTTGGCAGAGCCCCCCAGACCCTCGTTCACACAAGCGACCACAAGAACCTTGCCCTGGAGCAAGGCCACACTGGGTCCAATCAACAGCGCACGCAGCTCAGCATCCCGTCCCCAGGGGACACCAGGAGATGCACACAGACAGGGGAACCACGCAACGTGCTTCCACTAATATTCTCCCACCCTCAAACAACGTTCAGCTCAGGGGTCTCCTGAGACAGAGGTGGTCCCTCTGGTTTAGCAAACCCTGACAGTGACCTTCCACAGTCTCTTCCTGCAGATGCCAAATGCTCACAAGGTTTGACCATCCCGTGGGAAAGTTTCCCACACCTGCTCCCCTTCACGAGGCTGCTTCCCCCTGGACCTTCAGCAGTTCCCCACCGGAGCTCCCTGTGCCTCTTCCCCACATGCCCAAGGAGACCCCTGCCCCGTCCCCGCAGATGGGTGCAAGCCCTGCACATGCCACCACCGGTGACCAGGCGCTCTCCCGGCCCATCTGCGGCGGGTCAGTCGCATCATCACCTGCTCCCGGTCCTCTCGGTAATCCCCAGATTACAGAGTCCCCAGGCACGGCTATTCTCTCGTTAATCCCTGGATTAACGTATCCCCAAACTGGCTCTGACGCAGGGCACTACGAGCGGCTGCGTTACGCTGCTCCTCGCAGTGATCCCTGGATTAGACAGAAGGAGACGCGTCCGTGAGTCCTTCCGACCCGGCCGGAGCGCAGGCTCAGGGCGAGGAGGGGAGGGCTAAACATAGGACGTGCATATGAATAGAAAGCATAAAGGATGGGGCTGTGTTTCGTAATCAAAGTGCTTATGTGATAACTCAACAACTTCAAGGAGGTTCCTGGACTAATGAAATCCCAATCCAGATGATCCCCAAACAGCAACTCACATCATTCACGACAACAAAAATACCCGACAGCTCTCACCCTGAACCCAGTGCAGGGGGAAGACAACTCGTGTCGTGTTTTCCTGGGGACTACGCTTAGATTTTTTAAAAAGTCATTGTGCCTGCTACAGCGAGCTCTCAGCAAACTGAGAAAGTGAACAAAGTTTTAGGGACCCAGCAGAGCCCAGGGTGNTGCAGGGGGAAGACAACTCGTGTCGTGTTTTCCTGGGGACTATGCTTAGATTTTTTTAAAAAGCCATTGTGCCTGCTGCAGCGAGCTCTCAGCAAACTAATCCAGAAAATGAACAAGGTTTCAGGGACCCAGCAGAGCCCAGGGTGCGGGTGATGCACAGCCCCAGGGTGCGGGTGATGCACAGCCCCAGGCCTCTTCTGGAGCTCTGACCGTGTCTGAAGGTGTCACCTCGGGCTCCCATGTACCCAAAGGCCCTGTGGAGGTGCCAGCGGGGATACTCGCACGGCCATGTCCCCTGTGTCAGGGCGGAGAGGGACTGGCATCAGAGCTCCCTCCCGCAGCACGGTGGCGAGGCAGGGACGAGGCTGGGAGGGGAATGACTGAGCGAGGCAAGGGGCTTACAGCGGGAAGTAACGGGATTAAACCGGGAAAAGGAAATGAAGGCTTAATGACAGATTTCTCAACAGCAGAATCTAGTCAGTTTGGGAAACATTCCTCGAGGAGATTAAAGCCTCACCGGGGCATCAGCCGGCACCCCAGGACAAGGGGCACAGGGGGAGCGGCCGGGTGGTGGCGGCAACAGGGTGTCACGGCCCCTCAAGGGACCCACTGCCACCAGGTGACACGGCACCCAGCATCCCTCCTCCCTGGAGGACCCTGCCCTGCATCGGGGGAGTGGGTGCCTGTCCTGTTGGGCTGAGCCGTGACGGCCACCGCTCCTGTCCCACCAAACNGGGGGGAGTGGGTGTCTGTTGACACAGAACACCCACGTTCCTCAGGCACCATCCTGCTGGGCTGAGCCGAGCCGTGACAGCCACCGCTCCTGTCCCACCAAACCCTCAGAGCACACGGGCTCGGTCACAACTGTCACCCATCAGGGCAGGGAGTGCCAAAAGGGGCATTTATGCCATTCCTCCTTTGTTTGGAGGCATCTACCAGCCATAAGCCACCAAGAGGACTCAGGGACTTGCCAGGTGGACAGCAACGCGACACAGAACAGGTCACACCCACAGCTCGAGGACTTCAGGGGATGGGCGTTTGGGGCAAGCTACTGGAAATGGGTCAGCCTTGGGGGGGTGAAGGGCCTTTCAGCATCTCCAGCAAGCACATCTAAAAGTGGAAGGTACTCAAATGGTTTGTTGGTATTCAAACAGTCTCAGTTTATCCTGTTTCTGACGGGGTGCTCAGCAGAATTGCGAATGAAGATGGATTTATGCAGCAGAACAAAACGAGCACATTTCCTGAACATTTTTCACGTGAGTCCTGCGGTTCTGGGGCAGCGCCGGGAGGTCTGAGCCGCGGAACATCCTCCCTGGCATCGCCCTGGAACCAGCTCAGCCGGCTCCTGCGCCGCGAACCCCGCGACACCACCCCCGGGATGCGCGCTGCCTCTCGGAACTCGATATTCCCTGGCAACTAAAGTCGAATTAGCACAATGGCTGCGGCTCCTTCATTAGCAGTGCTTCTGAGCAGCACACAGGAACAAGGCACTCAAGTGTGAGCTTTTGAAACACCATCCTCACCCCGCATTTGCATGAAAATACCAGACCTATTTAAGTGACAACAACACTTCACTAAACCAAATTACATAACCCCATTTGTTCCCTGGCTGACACACCGGAGACGCCTTCATTTCCAAAGCAAGTCTCCACCTTCTGAACTGGCTTTGGAAGGAGTTTTTTTCTGAACAGAAAACAGGTTACCAACCACATCGCTTTAGGCATGTGCTGCTTTCACATGTACAAAAAATAAAACTGAATTATCGTCCTCAATTTTTTTTCCACACTGTCAAGATCTACCATTTCAAAGTACATTCAGCCTTCCGCCAGCAGAACAACTTCACGGAGCATCAGGAGTCTTAAACAGCACAAGGTGAAGAGAAGCTCCCGGCTGATACCCAGGCACTGAACACTCCTGTGTACCTCCCCCAGCCCCGCCGCAGCCACGGGCATCACCCTGACTTAGTCACTTGCACACACACTTCGGGCTATTTCATTTCTGTGGAGAGGTTTGCTACAGTTTTCTTGTACAACACACAAGGCTCTTCTGAAAAAGCCAGCTTACAGCTTGGGGAGATTCACCAGATGACCAGATGGACCGGATCCTACCACTGAAACCTTGGCCTGGAAAATCCCCCGACCTCCCAGTGCCACCGGCTGAAATCACTGTGGGCTCACTCCAGCCCTCATCCTTCCCAAACAGAAAAACCGACTTCTCAGCAGGTCACGACAGGGCAGCTATTTTCTCATTTTTCATTTGCTGGCTGCTACAGCTGCCTTTATAATGCAGCAAGGGCAAATTCATCCTCCCATGGAGCACAGGCAATGTGAGCCAGGCGACCAGGAGGCACAGGAGCTCAGCCCCATCCCGGCTGCACCATCTCCAGGAAGCACCTCACACCATCCCTCCCAGCAGAAGCATCCCTCTGCCCCGTGCTGGCAAACCGGCCATGCCTGCCTGGCACCCAGCCCCATGGCTGAGACACACCAGAGAGCAGCGGAGCCAGGGCTGCCCCGGGCGTCACCTCCCTGTCTCTGGGGGTTGTCAACGCTGAGCATTATGCTTCAGATACACACAAGCAACACGAGCTTGCATATGATCCTTTCTGTGGCTCACCGGGTATCCAAAGCTTTCCATCACTATACCAAAGATTTTCCCCCTGGATAAACCCTCCTTTAGCCATGTGCAGGAGTCATTGAATTCCCAAAGTCTGGTTGGCTTCCTCTAGAGCCTTAGGAGAATGAAACAGCAAGGGAAACCCTCTTCAGCTACCAATTAAGCGATTAATAAGGTTGTTCAAACTCTCTGGTGTGGAGTCTGGTTTTTGAAGTTTCATGCAAAGGATCAGTACTACCGAGAGGGATGGGAGGGATTTGGTTTTGCTTCACAGCAACCGCATTTTCCTCCTGAGGAAGGGAGGAGAACGAGGTTGTGACAGAGCTGACGCGAAGTCAGGAGCTCTGGGGCTGTCAGGAGGACAGCGAGGCAGCCGCTCTCCGTCCCCCATCACACCCCGCTGGTGCAGCCTGCCTCTTTGTGGCAGCTGCAGCGTCATGTGCAGCCTGCAGCTCACTTTCCGATGAACTGAACATGGCCACACCGGCTCCTCCGCTCCCCGAGCCATCACGGGAAACCGCGTCCAAACGCACCCACAGAGCCCAGCCGGGGCTATGACACCCTGCGTGTCTAACAGTTCTGGCATCTCCTCGCCCCTGCAACGCACAAGCCAGCAGATGTATTCCTTCCTGCAGAGACTTGCAGGAAAAATAGCCCTGAGACAGCTATTTAATTCCTGGAACAGGAATTGCGGTAGTATTTGCCGTATTTCCTAACCTCATGAACAAGGCTACAGTCACAGCCTACCTGCGGATGCCACTAACGCACTCATGAGCTAACGAAGCATATTTTGAAATCGCAGCCACCCGCCCGCATCCCTCCGGCTCCCGATGAGCCCAGCACCCCCCACTACCCCCCAGCACTCCCCCAGCATCCCTCGGCAGCCCCCGGCCCTGGCAGGGCACTGGCCGCGGCTCCGCGCCGGTGGGGAAGGGGCGCGGGGTGGCCCGGGCTGTCCCCGCTCCCACCGGCCGCCCCGGGTGTCGGAGGAGCCCAGCAGCTCCCGGGGGGGCGGGCGGGGCTCGGGCCNGCGGAGCTGCCCGGTCCGGCCCCGACCCCGGCAGCGCGGGGAGCAGCGGGGGAAGATGCGGGGAAGGATGCGGGCACACGGCGGGGCCGGGACCACCCCCACCTGCTGCGGGCGGGCCGGGGCCGCCGTCGCCCCCGCGGCAGCTGCTCACCTTCCGTGGCATAGCTGTGGTCTCGCAGGAAACTGCTGCTGATCTTGCGGGTCTCAGCGTCCTCCTCCATTGACGGCGGGCTGGCGGGCGCGGGGCGTCAGCAGCCGCAGCCGCGGATCCATCATCCCCCCCCGCGCCCTGCTCCGCGGCGGCCGGCCGCGAAATGCGGCGGCGGGGGGGGGCGCAGGGGCGGCGGAGCCCACTGGCTCCTCCCATACGGCACGGATCGGCTCGGCTCGGAACGGCACCGCGCTGCGCCCGCCCCGTCGGGCACGGCGCGTCCAGGGCGGGCGGAGCGCGGCGCTGTCCCTGCCCCCGGGATGCTCCCGCCCGGGGGATGCTGCTGCCCCCGGGATGCTCCTGCTCGGGGACACCCCTGCCCCCGGTGAAGCCCCCACCTGAAGCCGTGCTGCTCCCGTACCTGCCCGCCCCAAACACAAGAACACAGCCGGGGGCCGACACCAGGCCCCCCTTTTTTTTTTTTTTTTGGCAGAAAAAGAGCCACAGCACGTAAACACCAGTGTCCTGCGACAGGGGGTGCAGCAAGGGCCATGGGGGTTGCTGTGACAGCAGTGACGGGGACATGTGTGCCCACAGGTGACTCTCCAAATCTCAACTCTGCAAGGGAGCAGGGATGCTCCGCGCTTTGTGGCTGCAAAGGTCAGGGTGCGTTGAGGGATCAGTGACATCGGGGAGAGCAGGAGCGCAGGGGCTACTAGGGGAAGGGAGAGCTCTCCTCTTCGGGGCACATCTCTGGAAGCACAGGCTTTTGTGGTGTGCTGCAGCTCCATTTCCTCTCCCAACTGTAGTATCATAATTAAAATCTCATTGGCAAGGTGCAAGATTTTACAGCCGACATTATTATTCTGCTGAGATGGCACTGCCTCCTTGGGAGCTGCTTATTTCAGGGGAAGCGCAGGAGACAGAAGCCATCTCTGAGCAAGGAGGCTCAAGGTCTCCAGTCTGCCCCGTGTGCACCTCTTGTGGACAGGGCTCTCCGTGCCACCGCCGCACATCTTTTGGAGCAGCGCGTGGATCCTCCCAGGCGAGAGGCAAGAGAGGAAAAGCTGCTTCTGCCCCGTGTCGTGACCTTGCGAGGAGCGGTGACTGCCCAGGCTCTGGGCTGCTGCCCCCCCAGGAGCTGTCACACTGAGGCTGAGACGAGGCATCGTAAAGCTGCACCCTGGAGTGCTCTGGCACTTACTCATACACATATATAACTTGAAGCATTTGCCGAAGACCCACATCACATCACATCACAGGCCGTTCATTAACACAGGGATTACCGATGAGACAAGCCAGAAGCATTCGTCAGACAGGCATGAGCCCGAAGTCTCCATGCCCAAAGCCTGCACTGAATTATTCCAGAACGCGAGTTCCCTGCCACAACCGCCAGGCGTGCGTTTAAGTTCAGCAATCCCCTGGATTTGTGTCTGATGCTGCTCCCGGACGCAGTGGGTGAGATCCGCAGGTTGGTCTGGGCTCACACGCCGTGACAAGGCACAAGACCTGGCCGTGGTGTCATGGCAAAGTGCAGCGATGCATTTACCAAAGCTCTCTCACAGGCCAGAAAGAGTCACAGCAGTAACTTCACACTTTAAAAATAACTTTTGCATTGCTGGTAGCTCCTTGTACATGCTGCAGCACAGGGACCAGACCGGGACACGGTGCCGCAGGACCCAGAGCTGCTGCTGGCTCTGGGCAATTCCACTGACACCTCCCTGCCCAGAGCTGCCCATCTCCAAAGGGAAGGATATGGACCTCCCCCAGGAAAAGAGAGAAGGAAAAGAAAGGTTAAACCCAAACGGATACACCCGGAATCGGAACCCCTCTGCCTATGATGCGCGTTCACCTGCAGGTGTGCACTCATGTTCACCATGTAAGACAGGGAACAACCTAGCTTAAACAATCCCAACTCCAGAAAAGAAGAATGAACAGATTTTTAACGAGCAAACGTTCCTGTATCACATCCTCCCTTCAGACCTCGGATGACAAGCCCCAGTCAAACGGCAATGCCCAGCTGAGCCCCCGCGATGCCGACGAATATCACTTCAGAAACACACACAAACCAGCAGCCTTCCTCCCTTTCTCTTCATCAGGCTCCAACTTCAGCGTATTTCCATTTTAACAAGTGCCAAGTCCTTTCTCCTTTATTAACTAGAAAAATTATTCACCCCATTGTGCATGAATTATAATTATGTATTTGTAAGTCCTGCAAAGTTTTCCAGGACACCATCTAAATACATCCACAAGCCACCTGTTTGTTATGCAACGTGCATAGGAGCTACATCAGGAAATCCATTTATTCTCAGCTTTTAAAAATCCAGCAACGAGCCTTTACAATAACTAAAAGCATTAGCTGTCCTGAGCAGGAATCCATTTGCAGATTAGATTTGCCAAAGGTCGGTTTGTAGCTGTCACTGTTTTCCAAACCCCAGGTGTCCCCCATGTTATATACTCCGGCATCTCTTGAAGAGCCAGGACACTTTCCACTCGGTTGGTTCTTGCTTCAATTAGAGCAGGTTTAAGAGCCTCCGTGCGCAGGTTTCTGTGGGACCTTGGCAGCGTGTTGATAATTGAATCAAGCTCCGATCCTATGCTCAGCACAAAACTTCCTTCACCTCACTTACTTCACCTTCACATCCAGGAGCACCAGCTCAATTTTCCTGATTACTGGACTGGGTTAGAACACTAGCCTCATTTTTTTCAGTTAAATATATTAGATAAAAAATTTTCTTTTAAACTTGTAAGAATGTTTTCCATTGATGAACTGACCGTTAGCGCAGTGCCGTCGCTGACACGCTGACTTGCGGGACGATGCTGGGGGGTCAGCCCCTGCGGAGCGGCTCTGGGGACAGCACGTGCACGCAGCGCATGGCCAGCCCGGCTGCCCGAGGCCACGGTGGACACCGCTGCCTCTGCTCTGCCCCTTCCCACGGGCAGAACATCCTCCTGCCCCTGGCGGGATGGGGAAACGCTCCTGGGAGCAGGACGAGCTCCCACCCCGCGGTGTCTCTAACTGCATTTCCCACGCGGAGGAAGACGGCTCTGGGACAGCCGAGCAGCTCCTGCGCGTGCCACGATCTGTGTTTTATGGAAACAGACACACGCGAGGGCACGGCCAGAGGGGCTGTTTCTCTGCACCACTCCTGGTGAACCCCGGAGCCGACGCTGCTTTGGAGCATCGCAGACGCTCCCGAGGAACCGGCACGTGGTGTGAGCAGGGGTGTGTGGAGGAGGCACCACCCGTGCCTAGGGGAGATCGCAGCGGGGATAAATATTTAATTGTGCATGGTGGAAAGAGACGTACCATCTTCAGTGCCCTTCAGTACAGTTGTAAATTAATTCTCACGTTTTCAACAATAAGCCATGTAAGAAGCTGGGGAATCACTGAATCACAGAATATCCGGGTTGGAAAGAACCCTTAAAAGAGCAGCTGTAACCTGTATCTGGGATGAAGTCCCAATCACATGAACCTTAACTAGCATGATTTCAGGAAAACCAATAATTTACTGGAGGTCAAGAAATTGGGAGGTCCGGTCACGCGCAGAGGGGGGGCTGCAGCCCCCTCCTCCAGGAATGATGGTGAACAAGGGTCGGGACCCCGGGGCAGAAAAGGGAAGAATCAGTTCATCGAACGCAAAGCAGGCAAAGGCTTCTGCCTCCCAAAGGTCGTATGACAAATTGATGTACGTGCCCTTCACCCTGCTCCGCGCTGTCACCGGCACTGGTACCAGCTGTGCGTCATTAACAGCGCACCAGTAACGAGCGCTGCCCTCGCCAGCCGGGGAGCAGCTGCTCCCGTCTTCCATCAGACCGACCAGCTCCTCTGCCGTTCCCGCAGCCCCTTCTTCAGTTTCACTCTTTCCCCGCTAAGCATTGTACACCAGGGTCTGAGAACAGCCTCCCTTTGCCAATTTGCTGCTTTTGCCCTTTTTTCGAGCAGCCCCAGCCAGTGCCCCTTGCCTGTGCTTCTCCCTCCTTTTCTCCTGAGCCAAAGCCCTGTTCTCCCTTCGCGCAGACCCCCTCAGCCACCGCTGAGCTCGTGGGACACGCTTTTGTCATTGCAAACGACACAGATTTTGCACAGGTAGTGCCGGATTTTGCATGTGTCGGTGCACACGCTGCACGCAGGGTACGGAGGGGTCGCGTCGGCGCAGAGCTCCCAGCAGAGCCAGGCGCTCCCACGCTCACCAGCTGCAACCCCCAAACCTCGGCATCTCTGACCGCAGCAGAACCCTTGGGAGAATAAATATTTTTGTGCTGGATGATGGGGGTTTCACAAGCTGCTCTCTGCTGATCGCCCCTCCACGGACACGAGCCTCCTCATCTCCCAGCACCGCTGCGGCCACCGCAAAGCCTGCTCAGCCCTCCACACCAGTCCCACCTCAGGAACATAGGGGTCAGCACAGGAGCCGGATTTCAAGTGCAGCTCTTCCAAAGCCAAACCACCTCTCTGTGTACCAAACCCCTCCTGTAGTGCAACAGACACCCTAACTGCACAGCTGCGACACAAACACACCGCTTCCAGGAAAAACTTAGGAACCATTTCTTCCTTGACTCTGCGGACAATCTGTCCATAACATACTCATCTTCTCCATACTACCGCTGAATTACATTATTGCTAAATACACTGCAGAACATCGATGCCCCCAAACGGAGTGAGGCACAGAATATTTCACGAGGGTCCGAGACGCCAATGTCCTCTAAAGGATACGGTGTGAACTGTGTGTCACATGTTCCTCACATCAGAGATGTAATTAGCTTAAATACTTACACAGTAAATAGGATTTGCCATTTCTGAAGATTGAGGCCACATGTTACAGCATCAGTGCATCAGAACCAGCGGAGCACAGCCTACACCAAGGAGTAAGTTTTTGTGTGAAAACAGCGACTCTGAGCAGTGCTGCAAGTGAGGTCTCCTGCCCGTGTCGGGGTTTTGTTTGTCCCTTTGGGTTGGGTTTTTACCCAGACTAACAAGCTCCACCGCCCACCACTGGAGAGCTAAAACCTGGCGGGCGCCGGCTGGGTGTCCTGATGGTGTTTCAGACCTGGAGACACCGGCACTGAAGGTCTCCCGGGGACCCTCAGCACTCTATCCAGAGCACACGGCCGATGGACACGGCCCCGCGTCGTGCATAAATACAGGCTCCTTGTCCCAAAGCACTGGCAGTCTGCGGCGGTGAAATCCGATATACGGGGTGAAGAGGATGCGAAATGACACTGAAACGCTGTTCATGAGATAACCATTGTAGGAAGTCTGGGGCTGAATGTTTATGTCCAAAGCATCTCAGCGTTCACAGAGGGTCGGGCAGTGTGATGCTTTTCCTGTTTCACGCCCATGGTCCCAGCAGCGCTGCTCCTCCGTGACCCAGAGCCACGCGCAGGGAGCGGCACAGGACGGAGAGCGGAGCCCTTGCACAGCCCTGCCCTCCCTCGGCATCCCCGCTTTGCCCGAAATCCAGCATTCACCGACACCCATCTCCACTTTCAGACTTCTCTGGAAGGAAAGAGGGGACGTGAGCATCACACAGGGATATGGGTGGAGGGAGAACATCGTCAGGACAAACACAGGGAACGGCTCAGGACATCGGTCAGGTCTGCGCTTGCCTTGCACCGCGGAGAGACCAGCCTTTAACAGAACATAAAACCAGTTGTGCCACTAGAGGATAATTACAAACCACAGCTTAGGGGAGGAAAAAAAAAAATACACCGCGGGGAGCCTTAAAAGTTTGCACAACTTCTCAAAACACTGATATCGCAAAACTAATATTTGTATGTCACCAATATTTACATATAATCTACTTTATGTAATTTGGAAAAACAAACCTGGAAAACTGTTAATTAATGAAAGATATCACGTCTTACTAACGTTCATATAGTGATTATGAAAACCACAAATCCATCTGTTAAGTGTTCAGCAAACAAGACAAATGACTGTGTTACGTTAAACAGATTATCCAGCGCCCGAGGGAAGGGGATCCAACAGCCCCAGTGAAATCACGAACGCAGCAGCAGCCCGGTCCAGCACACGGGTTACACCCGGGGACACACACGCGTGTGCCCACCCACACACCCGCCCTTCCCAAAGCCTCCTCCTGAACCGCACAGAACAGCAATAGGGGCAGTGAGGTCAGGAGGACATGATGCAGAAAAGTCTGCACGGAGACGTGATTAAGATTTTATTGTCCTTTAAAAAAAAAAAAAATTACTTCCTAAGACAGACAACTACCCCCACCAGGATGAGACGGGAAGAACATGCAAAATAACATTAAATCCCATTGCCCCGTCCATATGGGAATACAGTTACTCTGATCAAATTTAATAAACAAAACTGATTTCATTCTTGTCAGGTTTTTGAATGATTTCTGAACATTCAAAGCAAGAAACACTCAGGCATGGAGAGTAATTGATTCATTAGCATGAGGTTCATCAGTCCAGCAGTATATTCTCTGGACATTTGGCGCAGCACAGCGCGCAACACCGAACACCCCGTGTCTCTCGCAATACACACACAAAGCTGGGTGCCAGGGTCTACGCAGCCTTACTGCAATTACCCACCTAAAAAAAAGTAATTGTGCTAATTAAAAAAAAACAAACATTCAAATAGTATATTTCACGTGATTTCCCCGAGTTCGGATATATTAGCGCCTCACTCCACCTGCTCCGTGGCAGTACACACCGCGCTGCTCAGAGGGACGTCCCGGGACAAGACACACACCCGCTCCTCCCCGGATGAACCGCAGACATCGGCACCGGCACCTCCTGGTCCCCACCAGCTGTCCCAAGCGCTCCCACACTTCCTCCCTCTCAGCCCGTCCACCCCAACCTGCCACATCCGACCAGACAGCGTCCGTCACAGCCCTCCGAGGGGGAGCCTGTTCCCAACCCACCCACCCACCGTCACACCCAACTCCTGCCAACAGACCAGGGCACAGGGGCGCAGCGCTCCCTGATCCCGGGACCCACATTTACAGGAACAAAATGTCAAAGGTGAAACAGCAACATCCCCCTCACTCCTGCCCACAAATAACCTGTGTCGGGAAAACACGTCCAGGACACTGTATCAAAAACATCTCCCGTCTCACACTCGTGACGTTCACCATTGGGGGTTCGGTGGCTTTTAAGTTTAGACAACACGGAGAGTGATGTCAAGCACAGCAAACCCACAACGCCTTTCCTCCCAAGGACAAATACCCTTGAAAAGCTGCAAAGCCAGCACAAAAAGGAGCAGACAAAGATTTGAGGGCAGCCTGAGCAGCGGGGGACTGCGAATGGACTCACCTGCAGGCGCCTTGTTTGCTGCGTGTGCTCACGTTCGGGATACAGCACCCCCAGAAAAGGATGGGGAGCTGTGTGTCCCCCCCAAGGAGAGGAGGACTGGGAGGGCACGGGAACCCCCCAGGGGCCAGGCAGGGGGTCCAGGCAGCCCCCGCTCCCCCCACACAGGGCCAAGCCTCGCTCCTTGCTCTGCACCAGGCGTCCTCGCGTCTGGACCCGCCATCCACCAGGAACCGTCCCTGCGGTCCCGCATCTCTGCTGAAAATGAGCAACTCTCAGCAACCCTCAACCCTCTCCCCCTGCATCTGCAGGGCCCCCAGACCCTCAGGCAGGGACCCCCCAGGAGCATCCCCAGGGCCCCGCCCTGGGGACAGGGAGCGATGGCCAGCGGTGGCACCTGTGCCCAGGGGGACACCACAGACAAGAACCGCACAGGGAGCATGGCTGCCCCTTGTGTCCCCAGGTGACAAACACTTTTACCTCTCACTCTTAGGCTTCTCCTGGTTTTAATCAATTTGATTATTTGTTTTCTTCTCTAATTATTCTGTCACCCCAGAGTTCAGATTAACAGTGAGGATGGAGCCTGAACTGCCACCAGGTTAAACAGCCCGTTAGCCCATTCTGTTCTCTCCTTGGGCTCCTTACGCTGAGCTCCTTCACAAAGATGCTGTGCGGACGCATTAGTTAATGTTTAAAAGCCCTTTTTGAAGCTATTTAGTGCTAAGTGCCATCCTCCAGGTGGGCAGAGCAGCTGGAACAGGCACAAGGGAGAGATTTGTGGCTGACACCAGCCCCGATGCAGCGAGAGAAGCAGGCTGGGATCTGCTGAGCTCCGACACGCAGCAGCGATCCCGAGGGAATACCCAGGCAAGGGCTGAGCCTGTACAGAAGAGGAGCTGAGCATCCCTGCTCCATGCACAGCCGGTGAGGCCGCAGGTGCTCCCCAGGGATAATCCCGACCCTCGGCGCTCACAAGGACCCAGCCCACGGAGACCAGAGCAGCCCACGGCAGAAGTTACCCCTGGATGTCAGCAGTTACATCCCCTGGGAGAATGTCACATCAGGAGGGGACCCAGGAGCCACTCTCAGGTGCACCCCACTGCTCACAGCCATGCACCTACACCCTCTCCCCTGAACCCACCGGGTCCGCGACGGGGACCAGCTGCCCCTCAGCCGGTGCTGAGCACACCTCTGCCTGCGCACGGGCTCCGCTCTGCAGCACGATGAAATACAGAGGAGTTTGTAAGAACTCACTGATTTAAGTGATTGATTATATGGCTGAACACACACTGCCCAGACAAGAGGTGGCCCACAACCACAGCCCGCTGACCGCTCTCAGATCATACACTGGAAAAGGAAAAAGAAAAAAAGAGTGCTGAGCTGTATACTGGGAAATGTATCACTAAATGCCACCAAGTTGCATTTGAAAGGAACTGCTGATTGCAAATAAATCCGCCATATGGCTTTACAAAGCTGAGAGCGCATTTATTTCCCAAATATAGCAAGATCAGCCTATGACAGCCTGTTTTTCTTTTATAATCCATATTACAAAATTATTTAGAGTACAGTATCACACACAGTTTGTTGGGTTGCTGGCCAATAGTCACTGCTGTAATACAAGGTTTCTGCGGTAAGAACAGGGTCTTGTGTACAGCAGTCACACCTGCACAGCCTCAGCACAACGCTAAAACGTTTAAGGAATTCCTGAGGCTTTTTTTTTGTGACCTTGCTTGAGCAAAGCTGCCTGCAGAGAAGAGAAAGCTCAAACCTCAGACTATTCCTGTTCGGAATGTTTTTGTTGAGTTGACACACGTGGACTTGCAGCCCTTCGTGCCCTCTGCCAGCGCAGTAATTTGTGACATTCCTGGGCGGGTTCAGTGGACAGAGCACACAAAAACCAGAGATGCTGCCGGCTATCGCTGGGTGTTTACCATCAGCTCTGCCAACCCAGGCCGGCAGCTGAACACGCCTCTGGGTCTGATCAGCCACTGAGCTGTGCCCGTGGTGCTGGGGGAACTCACGCTGAATGGATTCAGCAATCCCACCCACCCACGGGTGAAGCTGCCTGAGGTGGGGAGAATAAATAGAGACACTTTCCCTGGTTTTTCTTACAGGTAGGTCACCCTGACCACACTCACCACCCTGCCTTCCCCCAGAAGGGCTTAAAATAACCCCATTTCAGGCCAGCCGCAGAACGTGAGATCTGCTCTGACGCTCGGCTCCCCGGCCAGCTGCTCTCCCTCTCTCCCACTCTGAAGCTCTTCTCGCTCTGCAACCCCGCAACCTCCATCAGGTCTCTTCAGAAGGTACCTTTGTGCTGATTTAAGCACAAACTAAATACAGAGGACACGGGAACACTGGGAAGCTACAGCTGAACCCATCTGTAGTGACTGAAATGCAGCCACAGCATGGAAATATCTCTGGAGCCTTGGAAAAACGCTCTTAATTCGGTTCCTCCTTTTGTCGGAGCTGGTCTGACACACAAAACTGCAGGAGGCCTCAGCACCAGGCAGCCCAGGGACCGACTGTCGCTCTGGGATCAGCCCAGAGCTGGGGGAGCAACTTCCCAACACAAACTGGGGGGGAAAGAAAAAATCATTTTCCAAATCCTCTGATGTTAGGACGGAGCACCCACAGTCAAAAGTGCTCCCGATAAAAAACCCGGCAACGCTTTTCGTCATTAAAGAAGCCCGTTCCGGCTGCCCGCGGTGGTTCGGGGGTGAGGGGACGCGGAGGGACCGTCCCCAGCCCCGGGTGCGGCCACGCGGACCCAGCCCCGGGGGTCGGTCCCCGCTGTCCCGCCGGACCGGCAGCGCCCCCGCGCGGCCGCACAAGGGACTCGCTGCACCGCGACCCCCCCCCCGGCACCGGGCAGGAGCAGAACCCCGGGGGGCTCCGGGACCCGGCCCCGGGTCTCTCCCTGCACCAGCGCCGAGAGTCCCCGGGGGAGCGGGGGTCCGCCCCTTACCCGCACCCGGGCAGCTCCTCCTTCTTCCCCGTTTATCCAGTGCCCGGCCCCGCTGATACTGGTAAGAGAACCCGGACAGAACCAGTGCTGCATAGAGAAGTCTAGGAGAGAGACTCGTGGGGAAAAAAATACATAAAATACTTTATCTCCAGCAAACAAGTAATAGCTCTTTCCCCCCCACACTCCCCAAGAGAAAATACGCAGCTTCAAAGCCTGGAAGCAGCTTCAGCAGGCAGCACGCAGCACCCTTACCGAGCGGGTTCAGTGAACAGCGTCCAACTCTCCCAATCACCTCGCCTGGCAGCGCTAATCTAGATCCACCGTTTCGATTGCATTTTAATTAAAACTTTAAAAACTCTCAACTCAGCAGAATCGGCTCCTGCTTAACATCTGCTCCCACTTACTGTAGTGAACTGTGTGGTCAGGGATTTTCCCATTCTCAGCCTTCCTGCATGGAGAGGGCATTGCTAAAAAGCAAAACTTAAAAAGACAAACTGGTCCCAGTTTACTTCACCCGAGATGAATGGCCCCACCAGCCCACACAGCACCCCACAGCACCAAAGTCCGGTCAAGGACAGCCCCAGGGTCTGGCCACGAGTCCCGTGGGACTGCCCAGAGCACATCCAGAGGGAACCAAAGGCAAAACCTGAACAGCCTCAACGGTGTTTATTCAGAGAGCCCAGAAGGGTCCCAGCAGCACACGAAGATTAATTCCTTCCGAACAGCAGCTCACACCCATGAGAATTTAAAACCAAATTCAATCCCCCTCTCTGCCCTACAGCTCTGAGAGAACACAAACGAGGTCATGCTTTAGCCTGGGAAATTAGTGCAAGTACAGATACTTTTGTAAGAATAAAAGCTGATCTCCAGCTCAGGACTTGTCTGAGCCTAGGAGCTACTAGGATTTTTAATTTTTTTTTTTTAAGAAAAAAACTACTTCAGCATAGTTATATCATTTATGGGTGTAAACTTGCAGGAGCGTAAGATCATGTGAGGGATCACAGCCTCGGTATAGAGATGTTGATACTATCAGAGCCTGTTTACAGACACAAAGCACTTTTATGTTGCATTAAGAGGTTTAGAAATGCCACTGGCTAGAATTAAAAAATGCCACCCCTGAGTGATAGGAGCATCGTGTGCAGCTCAGACCTTGGTCCCAGTTTATCCCGGCTTTCAGCAGCGCCTGCAATCAGCTCCGGCTCAGAGCCCGGTGTACACACAGCAACGGGAACCGCTCTGACCCGGGAGCAGCAAACCGGCTCCTCCGCCGCGGGGACAGCACGGAGCTCAGTGACAGCACAGAGAGGGAGGCGGGCAGGGGTCACCCCTCCTGGGGACAGCAGGAGCTGGAGCCTGTGATCAGGTAACAAAGCACAGCAGACTCGTCCCGAGCGAGTTTTCCCTCGTCTTTGACTCTCTGCCCCTTAAATGACAAAACTTAGCGTATCATCGAGGAGAGAGACTTCAAGCTGAGTTCTTAACGAAACACAAACATCTTCCAAAGCAGCTTGTACACCCTTCCCCGCTGAACATGCCCTGTCCATCGCCACATAGACAAAAACACGGATCTCACCCCTCCTGAATTCTGCGGCAGAAAATTATCCTGAAAGAGAGTAACTGCAAGAAGAAAGCTCTGTATCTGTGACAGCTGGAACAGCCTTCCTCCGCTTTCATAAATTCCTGCAGCTAGCAGAGAGCAAAATAAAACCCTGTGAGCATATATATGAATAATTAAATCAGTTTTTTAAAAGGCCTTGAAATGGACAGAGTAAGAAAAATGCAAAGGAAACGCAACCAGTGCTGCCAAGGAAAGACATTTCCAGCTCCTGAGCTACCACAACAGAAACACAGGGGCACCAGTCATCCGGAGAAAACCAACCCCTCCGCACTGCCGACACCCTGAGCACCCAAAACGGGGTCCGGCAGCTGTGTCGCCGACACCGTCCCATCTGGGGAGCACGCTGCCACCGGAGCTCCCCGTCACACCAGGCAGGACACAGCTCATCCCTTCCGGTGTCGCAGGAGCCCGGAGCCGTGCCTGGGGCTCTCCCTCCCCTCACGCCCAGCACCGCACGAGGAACTGGGCAGCGCTGGGGGTTCCCTCCTCCCAGCAAACCGGGAGGAACGACCGGGGACCGGGAATGGACGGACCAGACACGAGGCCTCGGGCTCACTGGGAGGAGAAATACTTTTCAGATACCGTGCTTCATTTTGACAGCACGCCCAGTATTTCGGACAGGGAATTTGCCTCTTTCTCCCCCAGCAACAATCCACTTCTTCGTGGCTGCACAAAATTAACCTCATTTCTGTTACGGAAAGAACAGGGCAGGGGCTGGATTCCTGCACACGGTGCAAGTGCTGAGGGATGTGAGGACGGAGATTAGAGCAAGCCTGACGTTCCTCGCTGGAAAGCAGGGGTTGATACGGCATTCAGACCGAGAATTTAAAGAACTGCTAAATCAGGAAATGCAATTATTGTAGAAAGCTCGCTCTTAACTCGATGTTCTCCTCCATCAGCCTTAAACTAATGGCCTCTCTTCATGTAATTATGGACTATTAGTTACACCAAACCCTATTTGCATACTTACACAATGTTCCTGCACCCCTAACGCACACACCCTTCTGCAGTATTAACGCTGCTTCAAATTTAATTTTTGTGGGTTTCACTCCAGGGTAATTCAGGACTTCGGTGAAGCTCCCAAGAGCTGGTGCCTGATTAACCGGGGTCGGAGCTGTAGGAATGACTCACCAGAAAAATAAACCCACACAGCGGGGACAGAACTGCCCCGCTGATGGCAATTCTAAGGGTCATCATGACAATAAAGTCTTCAAAAAAGAACAAACAGAACACTGGCTGGTTTAGGTTCACTCCAGGCCAAGGCTCTGGGTCCTTGCACCCCCGGGTTCCCCAGCACCCCGAAGGGTTGGTTCTGCAAAGCGCCGTGCGGAGCCCAGCGCAGCCGG
The DNA here is from genome assembly GCA_013400615.1 of Syrrhaptes paradoxus. Classification (NCBI taxonomy): domain Eukaryota; kingdom Metazoa; phylum Chordata; class Aves; order Pterocliformes; family Pteroclidae; genus Syrrhaptes; species Syrrhaptes paradoxus. The sequence goes on from VZTO01004281.1 coordinate 141,327, forward strand.
AGGAGCCGGGCAGCCCCAGCCCACCGGCCCCTGCGGCCGCTCTGTTCAGCGGACGGTTTAACCTCTGGGATCAGGGGCTTTGAGACACGTTTCAAACAGCTCCCGAGCAGAGTCTCCTTCAGTGCTAACTGGCCTATTCCATCGATGGAAGTGCGACCAGAGGTGAAACCTGAACCTATTTCCGTGGTCACCCACAGAGGAAGCTGCTGTCTGAGTGTATGAGGAAATTATTTTTGGTTTTCACATGCATCACTCAAAAATATTCAAAAGGCCAAGAGCTTAGCCTAGAGGTGCCCCTAAGGTGACAAGCTTAGTTTAAAGGTGCCTCTGGCTGAGCTTTCCTGCTGAAGACCCCTGAAAGCTGACCCTCTAGCTGAAGGACACCTGTGAGCTAAGCACCAACATCAGCTCAAACTTAAGCCATTAAACATCCCGGCCATCGCGTCACCTCCACTGGAACCTCCACAAATGCTACTGCGAGGCCTGGGCACAAACTGACCACTGCAGAAAACCAGGGAACTGTGAACGGCTTCGGAGAAAACAAAACGATCTTTACCGCAGGGATACTCAAACACGGGGATTGCTCCGCTCTTTGGGGATGCACCACGCTGGGACCGTGCTGACAGCCACCGCTCGTCCTGGCACCCTCGGGACACCTCCGGCAGGCTCTGCCATCTCTTGGGGGACGATGGGGACCGGGGACAAGGGCTTTCTGTACCCGTCAGCAGGGCGGAGCGGGGCTGTGCTGGGGGCCGGTGCCCACCCTCACCACGGACAGTCGCTGCCCTGTGCCTCGGCCGCAGCTGCAGCGCAGGCGGAGCCCCCGGGACGGTGCCAGCCATTCTGCAGAGCCCTGAAAGGAACATTCATTTTCACATACGTCATATTTACCCCATTGATTTTTTAAATCTATTTATTAAACTGCCTGTTCTTTTTTTCCCTCTGCTCAGCAGTACAGCTGCCCTGTGCCCAGCACGGCTCCCCTGAGTGGCTGCACGCGCGGGCAGGTCACTGCAGGGGACATAAGCAGTGTCACCAGGGCAGCCGCCACCAGACAGCCTGCCTCCTGGACAGCAGCCCCGCAGGCAATGCAGGGGGTCCTGGCACGTGCCGGCTCAGGATGGGGGCTGCCAGCTCCCGCCTGCCCACCCCGGGTGCCCGGAGCCTGTCCCCGGAGCCCAGCCCACATGGGCACCAACGGGCTCCACTGCTCCCACCGGGAAACCCGGACCAGCTCCACCGACTGCAACTGCAGCAGATGCACGTCCCCGCGGAGCCAACCCGGCCACATCAGAGAACTCCTTGTCCTGAGCATGATTTTAATTAACCCACCCGACATGCTGGCACTAGAAGGAGCACTGAGGATTGGAGAGTCTCCCCAGAGGAAAATAAAAGAAGGGAAAATGACAACAGCTTGGCTTTACAATGAAGTTTTCAGAAGGGTAGAAGTGAGGAAGGCTGACAGCTTAACCCTTCACAAACCTCTGTTTCTCAGGGTCTAGGGCATTACCCAACACAGCCGTGAGCAGCCATCTCCCGCAGTACAGAAACGCACGACTCCAGCCAGAGTTCCTCTGCTCTGCGTAGAAAACCCGTGGCGGTGGAGGACAGAGATGCACTGAAGAGCACAAACTGAGCTGCTGGGGTTACCAGCACCACGGGCCACACAGATGCCAATGGACCAGCAAGCTGCCACACGGCAAATACACAAAACCTCCGGTCAGGATGGACAACTGTCCCGGTTACAGCACTGGTTCCCTTCCCGGCTATCCCACCTTGAGGGAAAACAAAAGGGCCCAACATGAGGTTCAGAAGCTTTGTTTGTAAGGACAGGCTCAGACAGGGAGTTTAACTGAAGAAGACGAGATACAGCATCACAGTAACGCCAACACCGAGCAATTCTTCTGCAGGATACATAGCGGAGACTGAGAAACATTTTAACTTGCAGATAGTTTTGTTCAGAGAGAAATGAACACAAACCTGAAGACAGCTCAGCACTAGAGCCAGCAATCTGGCATCCGTTGAGGACCAAGACACGTTTGACAGGAACCTGTTCGGTATCTCCTTTATCAGAGCCTGCTGCCAGCAGGAAGGTGATCCAAGAGCCCTCCCCAGCTCTTACCAGCCAGGCTGTGCATTTCCATGTTAACTGTAATAATTATCACTTAAAATCACTCAAGTGTTGTCACTTAAATGTTGGGAGAAGTAATATGGTGTGATGGCTTCCTCCTGTATATCTCCTCCCATTCAAAAATCTGAAGTCACTTTATTAATTAATTTATTGCTAAATTAGAAGAACCTAGAGACCAGCTGGATGGGAGTAAGATTCCAGACCAAATCTGGCACAGATGAAGAACTTCAATAAGAAGCCCTGTACTATATCAATGCAACCAATAAGCACAGCTAATCCTGCTAGACGACTCCCAAGGGACTCTTCAATGCTATTGTTTTTATTCCTTCCAAAATGCTGCTAGGAAACCTACCCATGTTTTCTTCCAGCCTTGACGCAATACTTTGGTTTTGGAGGAACATGTGAAATCCCAGACGGCTGTGCCAGCAGCCCACTGAGCACAGAGGGGATAGGTGAGATCCCACCAACACCATCCCCCAGGAGAGCCGGGGGTCCCCAACACCTGGACAGGAGGGCAGTGAGAGCAGCCACCATGACAATGTAATAAAGGCAGTTGAGATGTTCAGTAACAAGACGCAGACCCAAGATCACGGCCGGTGGTAACGGTACAGCCAGCCCGCTGTTTCTCATTCCTGCAGCTGCGATTCAAGACCTTCCTGTGCCCCCCTCATTGCTCCCCAGCGTGAGTCACATCTGAGCAGTGCTGCTCCCTCCACATCTGTGTCTGACGGCAGACAGGATGACCCATGGCAGGGTTTCAAACCCTCCGTCTCCAGCAGTGGCTCCTCCCTGTTTGCGTTGCACCCACGGACCCGCAGCACCCGCCGTGTGCTCCCTCCCTTTGGGCATGTTGGACGTTAAGTTTTATTTCTATGTTCTCCGTTTCCCTCACAAATGGAAATCTACCCACAGTACAGGGTGAAGCTGTTTTTTCCCCCAAGAGAAAGCAAGCCAGCCAGCATCAGAATTCCACACCAATGATTACAAACCTCGTGCTTGGCCGGCTGCCGCTCCTAACACACTGCTGATGTAACTTTCTATAAGCTACTGATTTCGTCATTCTCAATTATTTCCATGAATAAAGAACACGCAGGAATGAGCTGCAGAGCAATACCAGGCTCCTGGTGGCCTCCTCAAAGCAAGAAATGCCAAGACTTGTCGGTGCAGAACAAGCAGCGAGTTTGTTGCTTACATCAGCCCTGCTCCAGGCTGCTCACAGCAGCGACACAACCCCAGACCTCCAGCCTCATGTGATCTATGCTCAGAGAATGCTTTTGTCTGGTTCTTCACAAAGTACAGGAGAAGTATAAAAGAAGTGCTAAAGGTTCTTATCTCACTGTTAGAGTGATTAGAGTTAATCCAACAGTACAAAACCTACAGCAGATACTTGGTTGAACCTAGCCCGAAAGCAGCAGTGGTTCTTTGACATACACCTCCTAAATGTGTTTCCATTGTATCATCCAGATTTTTAGCATTGCAGTGTCAAAAATGTATCATTATTTTTCTACTACAATTAAAAAATTGTATCTAGACCTTATCAGTAAATGCAGATATTGGATAAAGTATTTAATATTAAGATTTAAACAATTCCTATCAACTGCAATGTCAGTGGGTGAACTGAAAGCAGACACATTTGTACGGTTTGTGGTTTTGCATCTGCACCAAACTAACAAACTATCGCACAGAGATCCCACAACTGCAGCGACAAACAGTGACACTTACCAGCGTTAAACACAAAGTGATTCCAGACCTTCAACCTCCCCCAATGTCAACCAAATTTGGAAAAATCTATTGGAAGTTAGTGAAAATGTATTCAAGTTGTTGGCCTGGCAAATTAATGATGCAGTTAAAGATCTCCCAAGGACAACAACAGATTGTAAGGATAGGAAATAACTATTGCACGTCTAAATATCAATTAAGTATCCAGAAGAATTAATACTTCTGCAGAACAGCCAACATTCCAAACCCTGCTCAGAAAAGTGCACAAAAATACATTTCTTTTTAAATTCTGGAAGAAAAACATATGCATGACTCAAAGTTTGGCGATTGCATGACCTCAGAGAGCTCATTTCCCATCTTTGTGCTGCTTCCTCGGCTGCAGGAAAGGATATTGTTCTCTTAATTCAAAGGCTTTTTTCCTGAAGGTTACTTAGCTAAGGTTTTAAATGATCTCTGATATCCTTGAGTTGAACACGTTGCAGAAAAAAAAAAAAGTTTGTATTTTAAAAGCCAGGCAGTTATTTTGCTCAGTGTACGTGCATTCATCCGGAGGTGTTCTGCTCTGTAACCGGACATCCCAAGCCTCCTGCTGCTGCAGCCTATCCACAGCTCTCAGCACACCTGATATAACGTACACATACTCCTCCAGGAAACACAAAGTTCAAACACTGCTGAGGACATCTCGTTTATCCCAAACAGCTGCAGAGCTGCTACTGCCGAGACCTGAAAACAGGCTTTACAGAATGAGGGAAAGGGCAAGGTAACCAAGTGCAAGAAATGCCAGGTATAATTTTTTCCTTTTCTGAGGAATATACAGATGCACTAAAGACCACATTTGCAAACTACATCAACCTGCAAAACGAGCAGCACCGTAACTACAAAGTCTCCCTGGCCCCGGCCCCGCCGCTTGCTGCTTCCCCCGGTCAGCGCAGAGTTACCAGCGAACGAGCAGCGCGGGCAGGAACAAACACAGTCACCTCCCGCCGCCCCCAGCCCGTCCTCCCGCCTCCTCACCCTTCTCCCGGCCCCGCGGGGTCCCCCCGCGCCCCCCCCGGTACCTTCCGCGTGGCAGCTGGCGGAGAGGATGGCGCTGGGCGGGCGGAAGATGTACGGCAGGTACCGCGAGAAGCATTTCATCTTCCAGACCCGTGATTTAAAATTTAAAAAAAAAATAAAAAAGGAAATAAAACCATACAAATCTAAAAAAAAAAAAAAAAGCGAACAACCAAACCACTTAAGAAAAAATAAAGAAGAAAATGACGCAGCCCCTGCTCAGTCCATGAGGATCTCCCGGTGCCTACACGGCGGAGGCGGCGGGGGCTCGCTGCGGGGGCTGCCTGGCGGGGGGCGCCGGCCGGCCGGACCCCAAGCTGCCGGTCCCCGTGCCACCGGCGAGCCCGCGGCCGGGATGGGGGCGGCCCCGCGGAGCCCCGCCCGCGGCTCCGGGAGCGGGAGGGACCCGGCACCGGGTCAGACGAGGAGGAGCTGGGGGCGATTTACGCTTTTTAACTCCGCTGCTCCCCGGAGCGGAGCCGCCGCTCAGCCCCGCCATCCCGGGGGGGGGGGAGCCGCCATCCCGGGGGGACCCCGCGGCATTGCCCGCGCCTGCAGAACGCGTTGTGAGAGCGGGGGGCACCGAGAGGCGCCTACAAACCGCAGCGTGCAAATCGAACCACGGCATCAAACCACATTTTGCTGTGTTGTGGGTTTTTCTGGGGCAGTGCTCTTAATGCAGGCTCCCCAGCACCCAGCCGAACCCGCAGCGATCTAGATCAGTAATTGCAATGATTTCTCAATTGCACCCCACTCTTCAGGGCAGAAACCTCTCGCAGCCAAGTGCCCTCCCAACTCGCTCTGCCAGGGCCTGCTCAGGTGCACATAATGGGAAACATCACACCGTCAAAGGGCACGTGGGAGGAAATACTGTGACAAGCTGCTGATGCTCACACCCCCTGTTTTTCTGCCGTTTAATTACTCCACAGACAAGTTTTCGGTTTAGCACCAAACCACTCGCCGTTCTCGCCTGCTGTTGTTGCCTCGGGTGCAGCGCTGGGTCATTTTGCTGTTTGGTTTCATCATCTGGCTGCAGCCTCTAATTTTGCTGTCATTGGCAGATGGCAGCAGGATTGCGTTTGTACCAAAGAGATGCAAAGCACCTGTGCCAGTGAAGACAGAAGCTTTTCATTTCACTCTGATATCTTTCTCTTTACTCAAAATACCCTCTCTGGGTGTGGAAAAAAAAAAAACAACAGGTCTGGGCTGCAAGCAGTGTGAAGTCATCCTGCTTAGGGATGTGTTCTTGGAAAGTCACTGTGTGCTCATGTATGACTAACACAATGAGATTGTTTAATATACTCGCCTGGAAAGGTAAACGACTGCCTCTGAAGCAAACATTGTTCTTTAACTGCACCCAGAAACTGCAATCAAATTTACTTGTGAAAGTGGCGAGTGTCACCTCCAGTGGAAATTACAGAGGAAATCCAGGTGTGGTATGCATAATTAAACCAGACCTGAAAGCTGACATTACATATCTCTAATGGTCACACCACTTCCATAAGCGTACAACAAAACCTGGAGAAGAATGTGAATTTCCAGGCAGCTAGTTGAACTAATATTCTGGAACCAAAATATTTTTTCCACTTAAAAAGAGACATGAACGTTCCCTAAGAAACAGATTAATTCTACCTCATTATAATCATGAACAAAAACCAAACCGAAACAAAACACCAAATTATCTTTACTGTGGCTTGGATCTATTTAAATATTTATACTCAGTTTTTATGTTTCATTAACAAACTGAGTTTCACTTTGCATGCAAAAATCGGGATATATATTTGGGCTTAATTAGCAATGAACATAAAAGGAAACCAATATGTAAGAACACAAGCCAGGCTCTGAGCCAGCTTGGTGAGCCTGCAGACCATCATCCAACACTGAAATCTTTGCCTGGGAGTTTCTGGTGACACACTGGGATGATGGGGCAAACACAGGCGCGTGTAAGCATACACAATAAAAATCTCAGAGCTGCTGGAAAGGGCTGTTGGTCATGGAGCTTGCTGGGATCTGGTGACATTCCAATTGCACAATATTCCAGACACGGGGCAGAACACCTGACTCCATTAGGGTCATTTTCATTTAGCCATTGCTATTTATGTGGTGTTCCTCCATCTGATAACTTTATTATAGGTGTGCTTGACGCCTGACCAATTTAATACGACCAAGATGTAAGCGCTGGACGCCTGGACTCCCAGCCTGGCGCACGCAGCCCACGCGTGTGTCAGCCCCAGATCTCAGGAGCTGCCTTTCCCCTCCCCACATCCGCAGCCGCAGTGGGACCCTCCCTCGGGACCTGCCCTTCAGCAGGCGCTGCGGCAGCTTCCCACGGCCACGGCAGTTCTGCACTGGGAATACTGAGGCTCAACAGGACTAGAGGCCATCCCACCTCTTAAACTTGCACAAATCTGGTTCCTACACTAGGCTGATAATTATCAATAATAGCTTGTGACCTCTAGAACCTGTTTCCTGTTAGCAGTAATGAAATATAGCTCAAGGCACTGTGGCACCACCACGGCTGAAAAATTGCTGGGGTCCCTTCCTGCCACTGTGCCTCTGGATTCTGACAGCATTGAGTCTCAAATGTAGGGGGAAAAAAAAAAAAAAGCTTATAGCCTTCAGTTGGTAACTGGTTACACTAAGAAAAGGATAGTAAGAGGCAACCTTCCATTTTATTAATCCTGAACTAGCAAACAAGCACTCTTGACCTGTCAAAATGACTTTCAGATTCTACCGTAAAAGTTTAAACTACTTGTAAACATTTTTGCAAAAAAAAAAAAAAAACCCTCAGTAAAAAAATGTGGCTTTAACCTCAATGACATTTGTTTCCCGACAGATTGTTAAATATTCTCCTGAGTTTTTGAGGAGCACAAACCACCCTGAAAGTTCCTGATGTCTTGTGCTCCTGGATCCCCCGGCTGCCTGCACCAATCTCTCGCACACAGACACGTATCTGTACAAGTGCATCACTGCAATTGATTTTAACTCCAGGTGCAAGAATGAGCACCCAGTTATACTGTCACCCAGAAACAGAATCCAACTGGTTCCAGTAAAGGATGTTATAGTGGAAGAGGCTGTCACGTAATTCCCTGAAAAAATCCGTAAATAACAGCTGAGAACCAAAAGGAAATCTATTTCAAAGACTATTGATATGATTAAGCCATAATGCCTTCAAATGAGTTTTCTGGATCAATAGCTGATTTTAGAGACCCATCCCTTTCAGTCGCACAAGTACACAACAAAGGCAGAAATAGAAACTGTGTAAGAGCACTCTGCCAGCGGTTTCCAACAAGACCATGCGAACACCCCCCTGCACACTGGTTAGGCAAGATGCACATTGCAAACAAGTTCTTTTTGATCAGAGCAACAAAAGGAAAAATAAACTTACCTTCTGTCACCCCAATATCTATAGTTCCTTTTACTTGACTAAAGCACCACAGCACATCCTGCATGAGGTTTCCAAATCCTGCCAGGGAAACACATGCAGAACAAAGATAAGATAGGATCGCGTCTGTATGTATCTCGTCCCTTTTCAAACACACTCCCCCGCACACACCCGCTGGCACACCAGGGTCTGCCATCCCCGCCTGAAGATAAGGAGCGGCTCACCTGGCACCATTCTCCCGTGCAAAGCGCGAAGCTAACGCTGCAGAGCTGGGAACATCGCGCCCGCCCGATGAATTGCCCGTCTGTCTGTTTGCTCCGTACCAAGGCAGGGCTGGTTCGGAAGCGGAGCCATCGGCGCCAGTCCCCTCTCCATCGCTGGCAGCGCCGCAGACAGGAGGCCCTGTGCCCACGGCCTTTGTCACAGCCTCTCTCCGTCGGAATACTAATGTCCCCAACCATCTCCAGCACTGGTAAAGAGAGAGTGAGGCAGAGAAAAACAGAACGACTCTCACTGCCACAACAAAATGTTCTCCAGTTTGTGGGCAGTGTAGTTGTGAACCGCTTGGCGAAGCTGCTTTACAGCTCTTCAGAATATTATTATAAAAATCTGCCTGGAATCAGAACTGCGCTGCAGCTGCTTTAGGAGAACACTCCAGGCATTTCTAGCATGAGGTGTATCATCAAGCTGCAGCTCTCTCAGCTGTGTTTGCTGCTGTGGCAATGCTCTGTGTTAAGCCACTCAGAGAAATTTGGATTTTCCCTACTGCTGCTCCTCTTTTTCTTGACGGCTCAGCAGAATCTCCTTTTCTGTAACACAGTTTTCACTGCAGCACAAAAGATCGCCTGCCTCGAAGGACAACTTGCTTCCTCTTATCCTAACACGCATTTTATCTCAAAGCAATTTCCCAACACGAAGGAAGCAGCACAGTGGAGCCAGGAGGACAGGAAACATCATCCCACCTGTGCGACACGCAGGTGGAGGCTGGCACAGGGAACGTGGCTGTTCCGCAGTCGGCAGGTGTGGTGCTGGGCTCAGGCACGGGCTGTGCCGTGGGACACTCACACTTGTCACTTCCCTGCAAGAGAAAAGGAAGATACGGGATCGGGAGATAAAGTGTCGCTGCAGATATAACGGGGTTAACGGGAATGTCTCATGGTCTACCCAAGTGAGAAATTCCGGCGTTTGAGGGGGGACTCGTTTCCCAGGAGGAACGCTGCTGTTTAGATCAGAAGGTCTGCCAGGTGTCTCCTCATTCATTGAAACATGAAAGAAAAATGAATCTAGGAACTGCAGAGGGCTTTTTGCCAAAAAATAGGTCTTTCAGCTGGCTGTGGTCTTGGGTGGAAGGTGCTGTGCACAGCGGAGCACTCGCGCAGGCGAAGGCAGGAGCTGGTCCCGGCTGGGTCATCAGCGAGCTGGGTGCTCAGCAGCCGGGGCCGGGCAGACGGTGGCACCTCCTTGGCCATGGCAGTGCTTCAGCCACCAGATGTTGGATGTGGGCACATCCTTGGCCATGGCAGTGCTTCGGCAGCCAGATGTTGGATGTGGCCCTGGGGGTAAGGGAGAGAGCAGCTCTGGAGTCCTTCCCACTGGGGTATCTGTTTCACCACGACTAGACTTACCCATCGGGACAAATCAATGCTGAAATGACTGACTTTCGCAAACAACCGAGTTTTTCAGATTGGCAGAAGATGACTTTTTCTGAGGGAATAGATTTCCCTGGCTCATGTTTGCTCAGAGTTTTCCCTGAAGGACAGGAGGGAGAACATTTATGCAAGTCAGTTCATACAAACCAACAGCTGTTACAGCAATTTTTTTCCTCAGAGATTTGAAGTGCGAATTACAAAAACTGGAAAGCAAATGCGGCAATCAAGCCCATCTGGGACAAGAACATTTTTATATGCAAGATTTTCTTTATACTGTCGTGACACTAATAAGATCTCTGATTCTCTGACCAAAGCAAACCAGTGAACAAACACCTCTTTCTAATCGCTGTGATAAGGTTTATGTTGTTGTTACTTCCTTACTGCTTAAAACATTTTCATTATTTATTGTTTTGCCACTAGAGGGACACTGTAAGAGCTTCGTTTTACTTTGACAGCTATTATCTGATAACATTTGTCTAAAAGACAGAGTGTGGTTCTATGCTTACATACACATCTGTGCCATCGCAGACGATTGTTTTCAAGGAGCCACAAACAACCATGTGCTTGATGATGTTTTCTCCGTGTTTTCAAAGCATTTCTCAGGAACAGCTGCCACTGAAGAGTTCTTGGCGGTGGGAATGTGACGCTGGACATCGGAACTCTTCAAAACACTGAGCACCTACAGAAGAAAAGCCAGTGGTATGTAAGGTGTGTATATATAAGGTATATATAAGCTCTGCACCCTGGTGGCACGTTAGCACGAGGGGGACGGGTACCGCAGCGAGCCTGGTGCTCTGGCTGTGAGTTACAGACAGGGACAAGGATGGGCTTGTGCAAAACGTTATTTTGCAATTTCTTTACCAGGAGCAGTATTATAGAAGGAATGCGGAGCTTCAGTTAACCTTACCGTTAATACACAGAAGCCGTTATCCAGTAGTCTTCTCTGTAGAGCATGTCCTCCCTCTGGTGTAGCTGCAGAGTCCCAAATCCTGTTCTGCCTTGAGTTCTAGTGACCCCTTGCTGGAGAGTCCCAGAACTTCACACGCTGCAGCCATGCAAAGCTGTTACTCAGCGTGCCTTACAAAGCGGAGCTCTGAGAGAAATCTTGCAGATCTCAGTGGTTTTTAAAATTCTCTTCTGACCTGGGCTGATGGATACTGTGGTTTGCGTTACAGAAAGGATGTCCAAGGTGTTTTGGGAACAAGCCACCCTACAGCACGTGTCACGGGCGCGTGCGGGTGCCATAGCCCCACAGCAGGTGGTTTAGGTTTCTAGAGGTATTTCTGCTACATCGACCCCCCCATCTCCCAAATTGTTTAATATTTTCTTCTTTTCTGGTTAAAGCGGAGACCCAGAGTAGACAGGAAATACCCAAGTCCTCTTGGCCATGGGAGGAATTCGGACTTGATACCTCCCAGGCATGGACCATTTTGATTCTTGAGGATAAAGGTATCAATTATGTTTGTCAAATAAAAACTTAAACACCCCTCCAATCCCTGACAGGGCTTTTCATTGTTTAGCTTATCCACCTCGCCTAGAGCTTTCCAGAGCCTTTCATTCAAGCCACCGTACGATACGGGCACTGTTTCACATGACCTGCTGAAGACAACGATCTTTTTGTGCCCTGTCACAAAAAGCTGTGTCCTCGGAGGAGGAGTGCCCTCTCGTGATTTTTCTCGAGCAAATCCCATCTCTCATTGCTTTTAAGGGCCCTTCAGAGGAATAATATTGTTCCTCCCCACCCCTGGGAGGGCTGGCAGGCTGTTTATTAACAGACAGTGGTTTGATCCTCAGCTGGGACAAATGAGTCCTTGCTTCCACAGGGGTTAGACGGGTCAATGACACCAGGGAGAGGTTTGCCCACCCAGAGAAACCTCGCTCCCTGCGGGTGGGAGCGGCAGCGCTGCTGGGGGGAGCCCTGGGCAGCAGCACCGGGACCAGACCCCGGAACAGGCTCCAGGAGCTGCTGCTGGTGGGGTGCAGCAAGCGAAAGCCATCGGCCCCCCACTCAGGACCCCGCCAGCAGACCTCCCCTTCCCTGATGGCTCTGGGGGTCAGTGTCTGACCCAAGCCGCTGCTCTCCTGCTCGCCCTGGCAGAGCCTCAGCAGCCGTGATGCTCAGCCTCTCAGGGGGCCCTCACCCCCAGCACCGAGTGGGGACCAGCAGCTGCGGGAGATTTCGGTGGGGTGAAAGCACGGGGGAGACTGAATGGAGTCGATTAAAATATTCAACATACCAGTTTTAAGCTCGATTAAAGATGTATATTGATACCTACAATTTTGAACAGCATCCACCTGCAAAGCACACAAAATACCCCTAATTCAGCAGAATCATTGGGCACCCGTGTGAAAGTGAGCCCGCTTTAACCACTAGAGATGCCAGTGATGGATATTAAAATCTGACTCACGGAAGACATGCCACAATGTTAAAGTTCACCAGAAGGTTATAGCTGAGATACGGCTGCTAAGTGTAATTTCACTTCCTTTAGGGCTGAAGGTTCCAGGAAATAGGTACTGCAAATATGCCTAAACTTCTCTATTTTTGTAAACCATTGCTAAACATTGGTTTGGTACTTGAAAGAAAAATATAGTTGGCTGAATAGTTAAAATTGCAAAAGAGTAAAACAGAATAAAACTTTTTTTTTTTTTTTAATTCGGTGGCAGCAATTCAGTGCTTTGCTCCCTCAGACCTTTGCAGAGTCTGGGGGCTCATCCTGTGCACAGGTTGTCTGTTCCTCAGAAGCTACTGCAGGAGAGCTGCCTTCTGCCCTCTCATTTGCTGTTTCTGTGGCCTGCTCTGGAATTTCAGATTTAATATTTTGTTTCTGTCAACATACAGAGATACTGAAACTCTCCAGATGACCCACTCTGCAGAGAACCACCCCGAATTAATACTTCTGTGACATTTTCACTGTGCTGGCTTTGTCTCAGGTTCTAGCTTTTGTTGAAAATAAAATCTTAAGGATAATGATTAGAAAGGAATTCTAATGACTTAAAGATTACAATTTAATTTAAATTGCTAATGTGAAAGACAGCAGGGATCCTCAATCCAGCAAATGTTAGTCTGTTCAGGAAAAGCTGCTTCGAGCATGCAAAAAACCACAGGTGGATGCTTTGAAAGGTAAAGTCTGACCTTGGGCAGGGAAGGGAACCTCACGCTCCCTTTGCTGCATCTGTAGATAAATCATTAAACACTGCCTGCAGCATGAACTTGTCATCCTACCCACCAGACATGATTCTATTTCAGCCACTTTGTTATTTTCTGTGCGATAATTGTTGTAGGGTGTGCAGGTTGTTTCCCAGGGATGGGAGCTGAGGTCCCTCTGACAGTGAGCCGACCTACCTCCGCAGCCCTGGTGGGTGTCCTTACCTCTGGGCGGGGGGTGAAGATGAGCATCCCCTGGTCCAGCTCCGCAGTGAATCCAGCCTCTTTCTTCTTTTGCAGCCCATGTTCATTTTTCAAACAATTTGTTTTGGTTCATTTGACTAAAATTCAGAGAGTTTTATGGGGACCGAAGCTGTGATTCAGCTTGTTGGTTCTTCTCCAAATAATACACGAATAGGGGTAAAATTGGGTAATTATTCTGACTTTTAGCTGGCCTGGGGCAAGGACAGCTGTCCTTAGGAGCCCCAGGGGTCTGAGCCCGCTCCAAGCACTCAAGACTGGAAAAAGCCAGTGTCCGAGGAATACGGACAATGGGATGGGAAATGTGGTGTCTGGCTTTTTATGGGATCCTTTCAAACAGGAATGGACGGAGGGGGCGGCGCGCCCCCCGGGACTCGGCCTGACAAAGCGCAGCGCAACCCGGCCTGTGCTCAGCCGGGACCGTGTGCCAGGGTGTGAGCTGCGGCCCCGGTGCTGGGGGGGACGGAGATTACAGAGGGGGGATTATCGGCTGGAATCATCCCCACCCGTGTGCCCCCGCCCGCGGCCGCCGGGATCCGCGGGGCGCTGGGCTGGGCGGCTGCTGCGGCTCCGGATCCCTCCCGGACCCCTCCCCGGACCCCTCCCGGACCCCTCCGGCTCCTCCCGGCCGCCGCTGCAGGTTGTCGCCGCCCGTCCCCGCCCGCGGCCCCGCCGCCCCGCCCCGCTCCGGTCCCCGCGGGAGGTGCGTCCGTCGGTCGTGTTCCAGAGCGGGATCTGCATCACCCCGGGCGGATTCTGCTTCCCCCGCGGCTGGGAGGGGGTATCTGCCCGGGGGGGACCGAAGGTGACACGGACGGTACCTGCCCTCGCCCCTCCCGAACGGAGCCGTGGCTGCGGAGGAGTTCGGAATCATCTTCAGTTTCTCCAGGACAAAAGCGATGGGATAAGGTCGTGTGTCGCTGTATCCCTGCCACAGGGCAGCGGAGCAGCAGCAGTTAAGCCATGAAGGTAAGATGAATTATTTGTGAACCTCGCTGAGTTAGTGCTCCTCTTCTGAGGAGCTGGGTAGTCACCCATCAGTGACTCCGACAATGCAGCTAGCCGCTTGCCTTTTGTGTAAACGTCTGAGTCTCTCCTCCATCCTCCTGAGCTCTTTTCCTTGCTGGAGAGCACAGCCTGCCAGCAGCGCGAGTGTGAAACCCTGGCGATGGCTCCCAAGTGGTCACTGTTCCTCTGCCGTGCTTTGGTTTTACATTTATCTGTTGAGGGTGAAACATGCTTGGCGATGTGGAGGTGTGCTGCTGGGCTCTGGAGGCAGAAGCCTGGGCATTCCCAAGCAGCTGCTTTCTCACGGCTGTACAATTTCTGCTGTGGCTGTCAGGATGACAGGCGAGACCCCGGGACCACTGACAAGGGGCACGGGGGCCACGCGGCTCGTGGAATGAGTGGTCCGGCTGAGCACGAAGTTAATGTTGTCTTGGCATGAGGGAAGCAATGATTTTAATCATGTTGTGACTTTGCAGTGTGAAGCAGGAAAAGATGTGTCATTACTGTACCCTGGGAGCACTTTATAAAGATACAAATCCTAGTAATTATTGCTTAGACTAGCTTAGCTTCAGGGAATACCTGTGCCTTCCTCACAGCCTTTATGTATTGACGTATTGTCAAAAATAAATTAAGCTACAGACTGCTATTCAAGAAAATTTCCTTGAGCAGCTGACCTTGGTTGCCACCAGTAAGATCACTGTGGTGCAGAAGCATCCATATGTCAGCCTGATTTATGGCTGTTGCATCTGAAGGTGTATTTTTCCTCTGAACAGTAAGTTTTGGGGCTTGAAGTGCTGGTGTGTCTTGGTTTCAGATTGAAGGCTTGGTCTGTTCCCCTCAGAGACACTGACAGGGATCATAAACATTTGCTGCTTCATTTGTTTCATTGCTGGATCTTGTTTCATTTCCCTCAGATGAGAAATCAAGATTTTAGGGCTTTTAATAGTTTGTATGGGGGTTTTTTGGCCTTATGAGAAACGCAGGCTCCCTGCTCTTTGCTGGGAACAGTGAGACCTACGTGAACCACAGCAGCGCGGCGGGTGGCAGCTGGGTTTGTAGTGCCCTGGAGAGCCAGCACCTCGTGTGCTCCAGTGTACACGTACGCGTTTGGGGGAGAACTGGAAAATTAAACCCTGTGTTGTCTGCCAACGCACAGACCTGTCCTTCCGCAGTGTGAGGGGAAACCAGCCACTGCAGCCAGCACCGAACCATCAATCAAAAGATTTTTTTTTGTTCGTAGTTCATAACAAAAAAATTTTTTTAAGAAACTGAATGGTAGCAACACCTTGATTTTCCATGAAATCTTTTCATTTTTAAAAAAAGGTAGGATTTTGTCCCAAATGGAAGACTTCTGTAACAGCTTAAATCAAAAGCTTGGCACTTCAAATTTCTTCTTATATAGCTTCTACATTTCCACGTGGCCTTAACAGTCAAAAGCACCGTTCTGATTCTATCTAGCCAAGTCACTATGTCTATTTGTGTGTTGACCTCACTACAGTTAATCATGCTTTATCATCTCTAAATTGTTATAACATAATTGAAGCTACAAAATACAGTATGTTGGATGATACCGCAAATATGAGCCAACATAATGATGCAGTCTATGATTGTATGATTCTGATTTGGTTTGTTCGTCTGTTTCTGCCCTTCCCCTGCTGGGCAGCAGTGCTGGCCTGGGTTACCTGGTCAGGATGTTACCGGGTTTCTCTGGAATAATGTGGTTTTCCCTGACTCTCAGTTTTGTCTTCAGAGCAGTGAACTTCCACTGAGAAATTTGCAAATGGGAAAACACTTCTTAATCCTGAATGATGATGAATTTTTGCCTGTTGCCTTCTCCAGGTGCTCCAGCAGAACGTGTCCCACGTCTGCCAGGAGTGACCCACGGGTGACACCGTCCTGGAGGTGTCACTGTGAGACGTGGCGAGAGTGGAGCCGGGGCTGAACGCGCCATGGGAGCAAACACCTCCAGCAAGTCCCCATCCTTCGACGAGAACGAAGATGGTAAGAGCTTTTCCCAGCTGCTGTCTGGGGCTGCAAAGTCCACCAGTGCAGAGACCGCGGCTCTGGTTGTAGCTGCCAGCTCCCGTGCCAGGGTTGCAAACATCCGGACGTCTCGGTTACGCAAAGCTGCGTCAGGTCTGCAGCAGCGGCGTGCCCCCAGTCCCTGCAGAGCCCTGGCCAGGCATCGGGCCATCCTTTCACCTCCCTGCTCTGCAGCCAGGCACAGGGAGGTTGGCTGCTGGCGGAGGTTTGGGTTTGGGATGTCCCTGGGACACTGCCAGGCGGTTTGGCGGCAGGGAGGGAACGCTGCTGCGCTGGGGCAGGGGAGGGTTGTACTGGAGCTCAGGATGGGGTGAAGCGTGGTGGGGAGATGATAGCTGGAGCGATGCGTGTCCCCATCCCTGCTTTGGGCTTGGAGGGAGGCCACGGAGGGAGACCTGGGCAGCAGCAGAGGGGGGTGCCCGAGGGTGCCTGGCCGAGCAGCTCAGCCCATCGGCACCGGGAGACCGGCACAGGGCTTGGCCGGGTGGAAAAGGAGAATGCATCGCTGGGAGCAGTGCTGGTGGCCAGTGTCACTGTGCTGCCAGGATTATAGGGACAGTCATTAAAAGATTGCTCCATAAATATATTTCCTGTTGCATGAGTCAGCTTGTGAGCTGCCAGATGGGCTTTCACCTGGGAACAGCAATAAAATGCAGATGTACATAAATACAAATACACAGAAATAAAAGCAAAATGCATTGGAACCTAGGTAACTCATCAACTGCTGTCCCAGAGGTACAAACTCCAGTCAGGGAGGGCGTAATGCTGATCACTGGGGATGTGAGGGGAAAAAGAGGGGACATTGGCCAAAACCTGGTCTTTCTCCCTCAGCTCCCAGGAAAGGGGTCTGGAGGAGGAACGCGCTTTCCTTCTGGAAGAGCAGTGATCGTATCCCGAGTAACACCGTTGTGCTCACAGCAGGGAAGCCTCTGCCCCTGGCTGTGGCCATCCCGCTGTTCGTCCCTATGCGCAGCCACGGCTGCTTGGGGAAGGGGACAGTGACTTTGCCACAGCGTCCCCTCGCCGTCCCGAACTGCCCTGACCGTCCCCGGCCGCCTTGGTTCTCATCGGGCAGAGAAGATTTTGCCCTCGGGGCGTGGAGGGAGCGTTCCCCACACTGCTGGGTGACTTGTCTCTGATAAGGATGTTTTTCGTGGCTGGTTAGGTTCTGTATTTTTTAATCTAAATAGTGCTCCTTGAACCTGTGTTTAGAAATAGAACTTCTGCTTTCAGAAGGGTATTTCATGCTGATTCTTTACAGCAATTGTATTATCTTCCTCGGCATCTCGTAAACACCATTTGTCTGAGTTGGCATATCGCATGAATTGTCTCTCTGAAGGGCAAAAGCTTTGGCTCTTTCATTGTTTTAGATGTCATAAGGGAGTGAAATGAGGCTTGTCAAACCCGCAGATGTGGATTCAGGATGAAGAGCGTGTGTTTGGTGCCTGGTTTGGACACCACAGGTTTCAGTGCTCTTGGGAAGTGAGACCCTGTGAGAACCGGGGATGACAGCAGAGCTAAAACAGAGAGAGGTTAAAAAGCGATCGTACCTAGCTTGAGAGTCCTAAATAAAAAGTGTGCAATGTGGCTTCTCGCAGCCAGCTCAGCTATAGACCCGTGTTTAAACGTTAGTGCAAACACTGATATTAAAGACAACAGAGGTAGAGGGTGTTAATATGCAAAATCTGGTGTCAGCTTAACTCCTCTGGCTGTGCAGCTGTTCCAGATGTTAACGCCTGGCTGGGCCGCTGCGTTTCGTGCCCTGCCGCACCCTTGCAGAGCCCCGTGCAGGGTCCCGGTGCCTGGGACCCGGGCCCCCCCTCCCTGCCCTCGCGGGCTGTTTCCCAGCACAGGGCTCCTGCAGCTCCCCTCTCCGCAGCGGGCACAGGGGCTTCCTGCCCCTCTCTTTTCCCCGCGGGTGAGGCCCGTCTTCACCCCCCGTTTCATTCTGCAGGTGCCCACTGCCCCTCTCAGCTGGCCTGGCCGCTGTCACATCCAGCTCAGCTCAGCCGCTGCCGGCTTGTCCCTAGCCCTGGCGCTTGCAGCTCCAGCTGCAGGTTTGGGAAAGGGCTCCTGAGCCTGGCAGCCAGCCTTTGTCCCAGGAGCCAAGATCCAGCTGCCCATTGTGTCCACATGGGACAAATGTTGGATGGACTGAAGTTGTGTTTGGTTTCAGCAGGAACGGGATGAGACTCACGTTGAACAGGCAGGGCCGGGTGAAAGTGTTCCCTTGACGGTTCCTTGCCTGATCTGACCCAGGGAACTGGCCTTTGCAGCTGAGCTGGAAAGAAAAAAATCCTGTTAAACACCAAGTTTCAAACAGCACCCAAGTCTCCAAAAGCAACAGAACACGGCTAGGGTATCCCTCGTTTTTCTCAGCTCTTATCGAAAAAAAGTAGAAATAACGTGATATCATCAAAGGGCAGCTCAGCCGTTAATATTTCAATGTTTGCTCTTTCTTGCAGTCACCTTCGACCATTTTGAAATCTTGCGAGCTATTGGGAAGGGCAGCTTCGGAAAAGTAAGTATTTTGTGAGCGAATCACCATTTTGACAGCTGGAAATGTAAACGGGCAAACGAGAGGCTCACATGAGAGTAAAGAAACAAACCCCTGCACCACCCGTGAGCTTTGGCCTGAGCTTCGGCTCCTGGGCATCAAGAAGGAGCCAGAGCACGATTCCTCTTCCGTTCCGTAGCCACAAATTATATTACAGGAGATCAAACTGACATACTGGTAAGCCAAATGAGCTGAATTTCATTATGCTTCTGGATAAGCATTTCCTAATGTCCCCCAGCATAGCAACACCGAACATCAGGATGCATCTTCATTGAAGAACTGCAACCAACGTGAAAGCCCTGGCTGGTTTTTCAGGGGATATTTCTCTGAAACACAGCGTTTGTTATTAACCACCAGGTTTTGGTCCCAGGTTGGGTTCGTTTTTGTGCTGTTGCAGCATTCTGCGCTGTGTGCGCCGACAGAACTCTGGGCAGTCGCTTGCCTCTCGCGCACAGGCAGTCCCACGCCAGAACTGGGGCATGTCTTGGGGGACAAAGGCTCTTTGTGAGCTGGATGAAGCTTGAATGAAGGGGGGGATCAGGTGCCGGTGCCGTTTCTAACCTGCAGGTCACCTGGGAAGGACTCCTCCGAACAGTAACTGCCGCGGGAGGGACGGGGACCACCAGGACCCGTTGGTGCTGTTAAATGAAATGTTGTCTCGTGTGATTCCCTGTCCCCTGTCTCTGTGGTGACAATTCCTTCCCCTCACCTTCCCCCAGAAGAATTTTCTTTGGCCGAAGGCGGGGTGAGGGGTTCACTGGGGATGCCCAGTGCTGCAGCGTCAGAGCTCGGAGCCGTGCCTTGGCCACGCAGGCTCTGCTAAAGCCGCTGGAGAACGCTCCCGTGACCGTGCTTCACCTGCCCAAAGCTGCTGCCAAACCGTCTGATTTACCCCCGTTTGCTCTCGCAGGTCTGCGTCGTGCAGAAGAACGACACCAAGAAGATGTACGCCATGAAATACATGAACAAACAGAAGTGCGTGGAGCGCAACGAAGTGAGAAACGTTTTCAAGGAGCTGCAGATTATGCAGGGCCTGGAGCACCCCTTCCTGGTCAACCTCTGGTGAGATGCTGCTCCTTCGCCCGCGGGCTAAGGCAGCGCGGCCGGCCAGGGGCAGCTTTGAGACCAGGCTTCGTGCTGCGCGCGCATTGTGGGAGCCGCAGTGCTTCTCGTCACCTCCCGATGCGGATTTTGTGGTTAATTTTGCACTTTAGACAGCCTGCCTTAGTACCTGATTGATATTTGATGCTCATCAGCAAAGATAAAAGCAATTCATCGTTGAATTTACTGACAGAAAAATAATACCGTTCGAGTTTTATTGCAGAAACCCATCTATCTGCTGGGGAAATGTGTACTTAAGAGTCTCTTTCCTTTACGAGTACCCGATAAATGCAACCCGCATGCTCTGGTTATAGTCATTTTTCAATCATTAACGCTGGGATTGACCAGCTGAGAGATGAAGGACGCACTAATTCTTCCCCCTTCGTTGGATTCAGCGTGTTTTCCTGCAGAGGGGCAGCAGAAAGGCATTTGAAATAAGACTGTTCCTGTTGGAGTCTGCCGGGTTTATTGGGACACCGGTAACATTCCAACCGGTCCCATACCCCACGTCATCTAGTGGCCGACATCCTGTAGTTAGGGAAAAAGCCCCAAGAGATGACGAGTATCCCAGAGGTACCGTTATCCCTTTTAACCGGTCTTTTTTTGGTGTTACAACCCCTGCCCCGTGCTCACGCTGTTTCAGGTACTCGTTCCAGGATGAAGAAGACATGTTTATGGTCGTAGACCTGCTGCTCGGCGGGGACCTGCGCTACCACCTCCAGCAGAACGTGCGGTTCCAGGAGGGCACCGTGAAACTCTTCATCTGTGAGCTGGTGCTGGCCCTGGACTACCTCCAGCGCAGGAGCATCATCCACAGGTCAGCCGGGACGCGGGGCGGGACGGGTGCCCGTGGCCTGCAGGGGGGTGGGCAGTTCCTCAGAAGCTTAAGAGAACCTTGTTTAATTAACAAGGAAACAAAATATTCTCCCACGTGTGTTTGCTTAAATGTCAAACTCCGGGCTTCCCAGAGAAAAGCATTTTATGCATGAGAGCGTGTCACTTCTCCCTCGGGGACAGCTGTGACATAGAGTCTATAATGCATTTGCTGATCCTGCAAAAACTGTCTCTAATAGGTTTAATTAGCTGTAGCTCATTAATACGCGTCCTGGCCCAGGGAGGGTGGGTGCCGGTGTTCCCAGTTCCCCTGCTGTCGCGCTGGAGGGTGTCTCCTTTTGCTCCCCTCTCTGCACCGCACCGAGAGCTGAGGAACAAGACGGGCACAGCTTGGTTCTGCGGGGGTTAAACCCCTTCCGAGGGATGGTCAGAGCTTGGCCGCCAAGATTTCTCCTGGCCAGTGATAAGATATTTGCACTCTTCTCAGACATCTGAAGCCCTGCAAATAACCGAGGAGGAGCTGAGCTTTTCCCTGGTGGGACAGGCAGGGTTGGCTCCGGACAGACAGACGGACAGATGTGTGGCTGCTCCCTGGGGCTGTGCTGGGTCCAGGGCTTTGACTCAGTGGCTGCTGCAGCCAGACCCCTTGGGGACGGCCCCGCGTTCCCAGGAGTCTCACCTTTCCTGCTCCCTGTTTTGTTTTGCACCTGCATGGATTTCTGCTCCGATGCACCGGATCCTGGCTGGCGGGACGTCCCTGCTGCCCCGGGCGCTGCCGTAGTGGGGACACGGAGCCGGTGTGCGGTGACAGGGACATTGTGCTGGCCACCCCCACGCAGCAGCTGCTGCCGGCACCAAATAATGGATGAGCATGAATTAAACATCGCGGGATGCGCTCGCCGCCTCTGCCCCCCGCAGCGAGGGGCGAATCCTGGCGCTGTTGGCGTGGCCGGAGCAAACCGAGCGGGACAGAGGGAAGCTCGGGGGAGAAGCCCTCCTGGGTGGGCAGTGTGTTGTGATCAGCAGCAGCTGGCATCGCGCGGGCGACCACCAGGGCTGCAGCGTGAGGGCAGGTGGGAGGAGGAGGCGAGGGGCAGAACCCGGGGTCCCCAGAGGCTGTTTGTAAGCGCAGGTGGGAGCAGCTGGCGGTGAGGCTGCCGCGAGTGTTGCCAGCAGCGGTGCGTGCCGAAGGGGAACCGAGAACGGCAGAGCACGTACGGCAGGCTGTAAAATCCGCCGGTTGTTCAACTGACACTGTGATGCCCGTTGTGTGATTAGCGCTGTGACCCCACAGGACAGGGATAGAGGGATAAAGTCGATGGCACCATCTGTAACATCAGGGAGAGGCAAGTGACTTGTCCGAACTAAGCCGTGCAGGGACAGCAAGCGCAGGTGACGGCTGTTCTCTCCCACACACGTCGAAGAGTCACAGGGAAGGTGCTGGTACCCCACTGGAAGCCGTTTGAGGGGGAAGATGCCAGAGAACTGTAAGCTGTGACGGGTAATTAGATCTATTGGCTTTTCCCAATTCCAGGGACCCAGGTGAATTCAAGCTTTATCTTGGTGATTTTTAAAGATGAAATCCCAAACCTGCTCATTTCCTCCCTGTGAGCCCCTGGCCGGGTGGGGGGCTCCGGGATGGTGCAGGGTCAGGGGACGTTGCTGCGACAGCCTCCGGACGGGCATCGAGCTGCTGGAGCCGGCTCAGGCCGACAGCGGGTGAATGGGGACCCGTGTAACGAGCTCATTAAAAGCAGTAATGGCTTGTAAACTCACTCGGGCGGATACAGCAGGGGTATCAGGTGTACGGTTTCTCCCTTCAGCGGAAAGCGTTTCCCTACAGCGTTGCCACAGGTATTATTATTTCATTTTGGTTTGGTTTGGGTTTTTGTTCAGGAACAAATCCTGCTGGGACCCCACTTGTTTCTAGATCAAAGGCATTAAGATAATTTTGTTTTTCCTGAGTAAATGCAGAACAACTCTCAGCGTAGTACTGAAACAGATTAAGAAGCTAAAGGAGGAAGAAGATAAAACGAAGCTCTGACGTTGTAGGTGCACCATGTGGGTGCTGCTGGTCCGAACCGCAGCAGCCTCCGCAGCCATAGCCCTGGGCCCCCCTTTCTGCTTTTCTTTGGCTAATCCTTCTCCTACCCTGAACCCAACCCTGCAGGAACAGCAGGGTGGGAGAGACCCCCCCGGGCAGGGTGTCTCTGGGGCGGGGGTTCCCTGCAGGGTCTGCACCGTGTCCCATGTCGCGGGCTAACCGCTGTCTCCCCTCCTCTGCCTCTTTTTCTCAGGGACATCAAGCCTGACAACATTTTGCTGGACGAGCACGGTAAGTGCCAGTTCTCCGTGGCCGTGCGTGTGGGTGACGGCGGAGTCAGGATCCAGCTGGCGAGTGGGTGCTGGCTGCTTTCCTCTCCCTCGGCTCGGCTGCAGCGGGACCATCCCGTCGCGCTTTCGTTGCCATCTCTGGCTTCCTGAGCGGCCGGGGCGCGTGCCTTCAGGGCGGGGGGCACCCCGGGGTGCTGCGGCGTTTCTGGGGTGTTCCATCATCACCTCCTCTGACCGACCGACCTAGCGGTGTCTCTAGACGGCATCAGGGGGGCAACACATTCTGTGCGGCTGCGGTCCGTTGCCCAGCAGACCTTGTTTTAAGACCTTCTTGACTCTTGCTTGAAACTTGCTCAGAGTGTAATGATTCGAATGGAAACGCTCATGTAACTGCAGGCTGTGTGTACTGCGTGCCCACAAACAGAATGGATTATGGTTGAACACGTAATCTTCATTCAGATATTTTCTTTTCTTCTTTGAGCATTTGACATTGGNCGGGCTCCGGCGGGCGCTGCCGTAGTGGGGACACGGAGCCGGTGTGCGGTGACAGGGACATTGTGCTGGCCACCCCCACGCAGCAGCTGCTGCCGGCACCAAATAATGGATGAGCATGAACTAAAGATCGCGGGATGCGCTCCGGCAGCGAGGGGCGAATCCTGGCGCTGTTGGCGTGGCCGGAGCAAACTGAGCGGGACAGAGGGAAGCTCGGGGGAGAAGCCCTCCTGGGTGGGCAGCGTGTTGTGATCAGCAGCAGCCGGCATCGCGCGGGCGACCGCCACGGCTGCAGCGTGAGGGCAGGTGGGAGGAGGAGGCGAGGGGCAGAACCTGGGGTCCCCAGAGGCTGTTNCTGTTGGCGTGGCCGGAGCAAACTGAGCGGGACAGAGGGAAGCTCGGGGGAGAAGCCCTCCTGGGTGGGCAGTGTGTTGTGATCAGCAGCAGCTGGCATCGCGCGGGCGACCACCAGGGCTGCAGCGTGAGGGCAGGTGGGAGGAGGAGGCGAGGGGCAGAACCTGGGGTCCCCAGAGGCTGTTTGTAAGCGCAGGTGGGAGCAGCTGGCGGTGAGGCTGCCGCGAGCATTGCCAGCAGCGGTGCGTGCCGAAGGGGAACCGAGAACAGCAGAGCACATACGGCAGGCTGTAAAATCCGCCGGTTGTTCAACTGACACTGTGATGCCCGTTGTGTGATTAGCGCTGTGACCCCACAGGACAGGGATAGAGGGATAAAGTCGATGGCACCATCTGTAACATCAGGGAGAGGCAAGTGACTTGTCCGAACTAAGCCGTGCAGGGACAGCAAGCGCAGGTGACGGCTGTTCTCTCCCACACACGTCGAAGAGTCACAGGGAAGGTGCTGGTACCCCACTGGAAGCCGTTTGAGGGGGAAGATGCCAGAGAACTGTAAGCTGTGACGGGTAATTAGATCTATTGGCTTTTCCCAATTCCAGGGACCCAGGTGAATTCAAGCTTTATCTTGGTGATTTTTAAAGATGAAATCCCAAACCTGCTCCTTTCCTCCCTGTGAGCCCCTGGCCGGGTGGGGGGCTCCGGGATGGTGCAGGGTCAGGGGATGCTGCTGCGACAGCCTCCGGACGGGCATCGAGCTGCTGGAGCCGGCTCAGGCTGACAGCGGGTGAATGGGGACCCGTGTAACGAGCTCATTAAAAGCAGTAATGGCTTGTAAACTCACTCGGGCGGATACAGCAGGGGTATCAGGTGTACGGTTTCTCCCTTCAGCGGAAAGCGTTTCCCTACAGCGTTGCCACAGGTATTATTATTTCATTTTGGTTTGGTTTGGGTTTTTGTTCAGGAACAAATCCTGCTGGGACCCCACTTGTTTCTAGATCAAAGGCATTACGATAATTTTGTTTTTCCTGAGTAAATGCAGAACAACTCTCAGCGTAGTACTGAAACAGATTAAGAAGCAAAAGGAGGAAGAAGATAAAACGAAGCTCTGACGTTGTAGGTGCACCATGTGGGTGCTGCTGGTCCGAACCGCAGCAGCCTCCGCAGCCATAGCCCTGGGCCCCCCTTTCTGCTTTTCTTTGGTTAAACCTTCTCCTACCCTGAACCCAACCCTGCAGGAACAGCAGGGCGGGAGAGACCCCCCCGGGCAGGGTGTCTCTGGGGTGGGGGTTCCCTGCAGGGTCTGCACCGTGTCCCATGTCATGGGCTAACCGCTGTCTCCCCTCCTCTGCCTCTTTTTCTCAGGGACATCAAGCCTGACAACATTTTGCTGGACGAGCACGGTAAGTGCCAGTTCTCCGTGGCCGTGCGTGTGGGTGACGGCGGAGTCAGGATCCAGCTGGCGAGTGGGTGCTGGCTGCTTTCCTCTCCCTCGGCTCGGCTGCAGCGGGACCATCCCGTCGCGCTTTCGTTGCCATCTCTGGCTTCCTGAGCGGCCGGGGCGCGTGCCTTCAGGGCGGGGGGCACCCCGGGGTGCTGCGGCGTTTCTGGGGTGTTCCATCATCACCTCCTCTGACCGACCGACCTAGCGGTGTCTCTAGACGGCATCAGGGGGGCAACACATTCTGTGCGGCTGCGGTCCGTTGCCCAGCAGACCTTGTTTTAAGACCTTCTTGACTCTTGCTTGAAACTTGCTCAGAGTGTAATGATTCGAATGGAAACGCTCATGTAACTGCAGGCTGTGTGTACTGCGTGCCCACAAACAGAATGGATTATGGTTGAACACGTAATCTTCATTCAGATATTTTCTTTTTTCTTTGAGCATTTGACGTTGGGAGGGAGCTCTGAAGAGGATTGGGGGTCAGGTATATTATAGATGTTGCTGTCATTTTTTTCTTTAGTCTTTTTCTCAGGCAAAACTCTAATTATATTCCTGCATTACTCTAGGCAGTTTTTGTCCTGGCAAAGCTCTCACAGTGAAGAGCTGTCTGATATCTATTAGCTTTTAAGCCATTAGAAAAGCACTTTGTCATTTCCATAATTTTTGAAAATCCGTGTAACTGTCTCGTTGTGAGAAATCTTCATTAGCAACTACAGCAAGGCACTCAGAGGGAAGAAGTCAGTGCAGGGGCACGGCGTATCTGGATTCATTGTCACTTCAGAGATGCTGAAGCTCCGGAGGGATCGCTGCGGCTCTCCTGTGCGACTGGGGTTGCTGGCAGCACCCGAGCCCAGACTCTGTCCGTTTTGCACATCACCTCTAATTTCAAAGTGCCGGCTGATTACTTATTTAGGAGCTGCCAGCAAAGCTGCTTCTGCCTCCTCGTGCAGCAGCCTCTCCCCTGCCCCGCTCGGTCCTTCTCCTGCTGTTGCCCCACGCGCAGACCAAAGCCGAGCCCCGTCCTCCCTCTGCCCGTGCCCACCGACAAGCCCTGGCCCTGGCCGGCCGCTCCGGGGCCACCCCCAGCCCTGCTGCGGTGCCGCTGGGGAGCCACCCACGGACACTCCCGGGTGACCCATCACCATCACCCAGGCACGGCCCCTGTGCCGGCAGGACGGGGTGACACCCGGCAGGGAGCTGCGGAGATGTAGATCAGCATCCCTACAGAGGGAAAAAAGCTCGGCTTGTCTCTGGAGCTGCATTCAGCCCAGCGGGATGTAATGACACCGCAATTTGGGTGATTTTTGAGCCCATTCTCTGCTCGCTGTGATGCTTTAACCGTCTGCTGCAGAGCTTTCAGAGTTATTTTCTGTGGATGTGCCCTTGGCTTCAGTGTCCGTCTGACCATGGCTGCTTGTACGTCTTTTCCTCATCTGTGGCAGCAAAGGTGTGTCCACTCACGCACAGGGCTCGGGATCAGGTTTTTGATCTGGTTCAGGTTTCTGGTGGTTCCAGTGCTTCTCACGGTGCTGGGCGTTGGGACGTGTTCATTGTGCTGCTGCCCCGTGCGCTGGGCTCTGCCGCCTGGCCGCTGACTCTGCATTGCCGTACCGACCTCATCCGAGGCGTTAGAGTGAGACATAAGGCGGAATATCGGGCAAGTCTCTTTCCGTGCAATAAATGAAGCGATGCTTTGACAGCAGAGGCTGGAACCAGGTCCCACCTTCAGCAGCCATGCCAGGCACAAAGTGGTCTCCTCCTTTAATGAGAAGTCTGTCGGTTTGGCTCAATGACAGCACAGCTTAGCTGAGAATAAAAGAACATCACAGATGGCAGGTTCCAGGAATTGTCACTAATTCATCTGGAGTTTGGGGGCAGGTCATTTGTCTAATGAAACGGAAGAAAAGCTCAGGTTTATCTCCAGTGGAACTGAGAGGTTTTTCGCAAGAGCCCTGTAAAGGCTTTGCTCAGCATTATTTCTTGTGCCGCTGCCGAAAGGTTCTCGAGGGCAGAGCTGAACAGGGGCAGCTGGTGCCAGCGCTGCAGGCAGGGCCCCTTTGCTCTCTTTTTAAAATATGGTTCCGTTTCCCCCAAAATTTAGAAAGACTCAAACCAATCATTATTAAATGACTTACTGGAGAACTCAATTTTTTTTCTCCCCAAAGGGTAAATAAGGGGATATTTGAGGTAACAAGACACACCTGTAAGCAGCCTGAAAGCTGAAATATTTTCTATCAGTTCTCCCAACAGTTTGGTTTCTTTTTCCCCGCAAACTCCTTCCCATAGAATATTTTACTGTAAGTTTCCGATTCAGAGCTGTTTCTCATGTGAAATTAAAGCGAATGAAGTTATACCTTGACCTCTGTCTTTCAGGACACGTGCACATCACCGATTTCAACATTGCCACCATGCTGACGAAGGAAATCCAGGTCACCACCATCGCCGGCACCAAGCCGTACATGGGTAAGCACCGACGGCACTTCTCCAACTGCCGTGTTCCGGGCCAGGTCTGGCAGCTGTGGGGGGATACGGGTAAAGTGATTTTTATGAGAGATTAACTCTTTTTTTCCTGATATGTAAGGAAATGCATGCATTTGATCAAAATGAGGAACAACCTCGAGAGGTACTGGGGGGCAGGAGGATGGGGTCCCTCCCCAGTCACACCCAGATGCAGCTGGAAAATGCGCATCCGTCTGCTGATCTCACGCAGCAGAGCGAAGCGGACGCGGTGCACGCACGGACTGTGGTGCCGTTATCTCACACCGTGCAGCCTGGCTTTGACCATGAAAACTGTTGAGATGTGCAGCGCAGCCCTGCAGCAGTGATGAGATGCTCTCGCTGCCCTCCAGAAGGAACATGAAGCACCAAGGCTTGTGTTCGGTCCTTTGGTACCTGAGCACAAGTCTTACGCTGCTGCACCGCTAGCTGACCATTTGGATTTTGTACAGACCGGGTGCTTTACAGACTGGCATTGCTCCGTGTTCGGGCCAGCTGAGCGGAGCTTAGACTCACCCTTTCCTGGGCTGCAGAGAACCCGCGTGTTCTGGCTCGTGCCCACCTCGGGTGTTTCGGTAGAGAACCGTTCCGCCCGCCACGGCAGCGGGTAACGCGCTAATCCGTGCCCGAGGCGGGCAGCAGGGACGCGCCCCGCGCCGTGGGTCACGCAGCCTGTGCCGGACATTTCCGCTGAGGCAGCAGAAAGGCAAATTTCCCTTTTTCTGTGTTTCACAGCACCTGAGATGTTCAACTCCGCGAAGCCCACCGGCTACTCCTTCGCTGTGGACTGGTGGTCGCTGGGCATCACGGCTTACGAGCTGCTCCGCACCCGGGTACGGCACAAGGCTCCGTCCCGTCCCACCGCCCTGTCCTCCCGCGCACCGCGGGGACGGGGATGCTTGTGACAGGGACACGGGGACACGGGGCCGAGCCACAGTCGAGGCTTTAAGAGTTGTTTCAGCGTAGGAAGCAGAAACCGAATCTTCACCAGGGCTCTTGTGATCACAGCTGAGAGCTCAGAGAAGCTGTCGCGATACAGAGCAGTGTGTCACGACAGTCCCCCGCTGTGCCCAAGGCCTCTCGTTTGGCAGATGCTGGGCGAGGGAAACTGGGCTGATTAACAGCTCCCATGTAATTTACTTTGAACTCCCACCCTGCAAGGGAAAAAGAAAAATTGGAAGAAAATCCCCTAGCTGCTGTTTGAGCGAAAGCAAACCGCGACGTGTAAATTATCGATAAAGCAGAGCCCCTGCCTGCCGCATCAGCGTCCTGGGGACAGCTTGGGTGATGCTGGGGGGCTGGCAGACGGACGGTTAGATTAGTGTTCTGGGGGTGCTGTGGGAAAAAAGCACAACAAAATTATTTAAATTATATTATTTTAAGCAAAAGGCTGTTTAAAATCTTGTATGGCCAGGAAGCTTACATGCGAGCGTGCAGAACACCTTTTGAGAAATTCTATCATCAACCTTTGAGGAATGCATAAAAAAAAATTATGAATATATTTTAAAGAACAGCTTTTCAGATGAATTTGAGTGTCTGTCTCCGCCGGCGGGAGCAGAGGTGTGTTCCTGCTGGCGGTATTTTGCTCATTTCAGCGGAGGGACGATGGCACGGGGGGAGGCGTCCGATGGGAGGCTGGGGGCGCGTACAGAGGGACTCTGTCTGGATCCTCTGCTGTGCAAAGGTTTCCCGGGGGTGTGCGGAACAGGTCAATCCAAACACTTTCCCTGTGTCACTTTCCCCAGAGGCCGTACCACATCCGCTCCAGCGCTCCCGCAGCTGAAATCGCCCGCGTGTTCCGGACGGCCACGGTGACGTACCCGGCCGCCTGGTCGGCGGACATGGTGTCGCTGATCAGGAAGGTGAGCGCGGCCGCGGCGGGGTGTGGGGACGGGCTGCGGTGTGCCTCCTGAGAGCAGCCGCGTCGCTCCAGCGCAGCAAAGCGCGTCCAGACCCGCTGTCGGTGATTCGGACGGTGCCGTATGGTAAATACCCGGTTCCAACGCTGGGGCCGCAGTGACGCGACACCCACCCAGCGGCACCGCGTCCTGCGCCAATGGGCGAGGGTGTGCTGGCGAACACGGCTGCTGCCGACGCTGATGAAGGACACCTGCAGTCTTTGCCTCCAGAGCTTCTCCTGTACCTTTGTCTCTCTGGGATGATGTAGCTTAGAAGTAGACATTAATATATGTGCCAATAAACTTGGCAAAAAATTGCATATTTTTTTATCTTTAAAAAGCATTTTTCCCAATAATGAAAATACTTGCAAGAATCACCGATACTGTTGTAATCCTTTGATGCCATGAGGTTTATGCACCGCTGCAATTATTTTTTAATAAAGCTGTTATCAAAATTGCTTCAAAATCATCACTGGAATAATTTTGAAGCTGAAATCATGTTTGAAGTGAAGCCATAACTTCAATAAACAAAACTATTAGTTGACGGTGTCAGACGCTGTTTGGATGCAGAGGCAGCAAAGCTGAAGAGCTGAACCCTGCACAACAGCGCTAGCGGCAAATTTCGGAAACTCTGTAAATAGTTTTCTAATTTTGAAATAAGTGTAGGCAGTAGAGTAGTATTTAATGTAGTTTTCCTCTATTTCTTGTTCCAAATAGTATGCAGGAGTATTTTGTCCTCCCTAGTGAGATATTCTCAAAGTTTTTAATGAAAACGAGACATCAATTCTTTGCTGGGAGAGACTCGTGGCGTATTTTCCAAAAAGAAAATCAAAGAATATCTCCATTTGTTAATTAAATGGAGGTAATATTTCAGCAATCCTAACAGTGATACAGGGATATTTTCTGCAGATATCCTCTGTGTTGCTATGCTGGAAGTTTTTCCCTGGACCACAGCGTGCCGCAAGCCATGCAGGCTCCCTTGTGAATGAATAATGCAATGTCACAATTATTTAACTCCCCGTGTGCCCCTCTGCATCCGGTCTAACAGCCAGATGTTTTATATATGAGGCCAGCTGTGGTTCTGTCCCGGCTCAGACATCTCCGGTGAGTTTTTGTAATTCGTTAACGTTCACGGCGAGTGATCAGTCGCAGCAGAGCCGTGTCCCCGCCCCAGCCGTTACCTGGTGGGACTGGCACAGACACATCTGTACCCACCGAGACCCTGATTTCACCCCTCGGGGTCTCGCTTTCTCACCTCTTCCCTTTACCTCCTGCTGCAGTTGCTGGAGCCGAACCCCGAGAAGCGTTTCTCTCAGCTGCAGGATATCCAGGGCTCCCCGTACCTGTCCGACGTGAACTGGGATGCTGTTCTCCAGAAGAGGATAATGCCGGAGTTCATCCCCACGGTGAGGTGGTTTGACATTGAAAGGGTCTCACTGTGCCCAGGTGAAGTTCTTGCAGATTTCCACAAGAGCACCAGGTGCCGTAAGGGACAGGGGAGAAGAGGCAAAGGCAGCAGCTCCGCTTCCCTGTGGCCACGATAGAGAGTAGCGGGGGATGACTACACGGTGTGGGTGCTCTGTTTATAATATTCACAGAATGTCTGGGTGCAGAGCCGGTCTGACACGCTCCGGACTGTCCATGGCATGCTGGATGAAACCCGCTGCCAGCGCTTGTGACCCGCCCTGCGCTGAACGGCCGCTCTCCGCAGCCCTGCGCGGGCTGGCTCTTCGATTGCAAAAACCCAGCGACCAGACACAGGCTCCTGGGCAGCCTGGAGACCGCTCGCTGCTTCATGATAATTGTTCCTTCCTGCAATGACTCCCTAACAAGCCCATTGTTCATGGTAAAATGACAAGTACAGTAGATTAGCGTTTCTGATCCTTTTTTAATTGGATTAAAGCAGCACAGAAGCAACACAACCCTTATGNGTCCGACGTGAACTGGGATGCTGTTCTCCAGAAGAGGATAATGCCGGAGTTCATCCCCACGGTGAGGCGGTTTGACGTTGAAAGGGTCTCACTGTGCCCAGGCGAAGTTCTTGCAGATTTCCACAAGAGCACCAGATGTCATAAGGGACAGGGGAGAAGAGAGGCAAAGGCAGCAGCTCCGCTTCCCTGTGGCCACGATAGAGAGTAGCGGGGGATGACTACACGGTGTGGGTGCTCTGTTTATAATATTCACAGAATGTCTGGGTGCAGAGCCGGTCTGACACGCTCCGGACTGTCCATGGCATGCTGGACAAAACCCGCTGCCAGCGCTTGTGACCCGCCCTGCGCTGAACGGCCGCTCTCCGCAGCCCTGCGCGGGCTGGCTCTTCGATTGCAAAAACCCAGCGACCAGACACAGGCTCCTGGGCAGCCTGGAGACCGCTCGCTGCTTCATGATAATTGTTCCTTCCTGCAATGACTCCCTAACAAGCCCATTGTTCATGGTAAAATGACAAGTACAGTAGATTAGCGTTTCTGATCCTTTTTTAATTGGATTAAAGCAGCACAGAAGCAACACAACCCTTATGGAAAATAATCCCAGGACTGTTGTGTGCAGTGTTGCTCCGACTGTTTCTCAGCCAGACTAAAGTTGGGCTAAACTATGAATATTTGCTAACTGTATTTCCCCCTCCGTTGCCAGTTCTCTCTGTGGTAGGTGTACGCTGTCGTGGTTTAACCCATTCGGCTGGCAGCAAACACCACGCATCCACTCACCCCTCCCAGGGGTGGGGGAGAGAATTAAAGGGGTAGAGGGCAAAGAGACTCGTGGGATAAGATAAGAACAGTCTAATAACTAAACTACAATAAAATTGAAAACAAAAATTGTAGTAATAATAATATATAAATATGCAAATGAGTGATACACAGTGACACTGCTCACCACTCGATGGCCAGGGCTCAGCCTGTTCCTGGTTAATGATCCTGGAGCAGGTGAAGTCCCAAAACCGCAATCTCTGAAAAGAGAAGAGCCTGCAAGTCAGAAGGAGCGAGAGAGAGAGAAGGGGGGGGAGCTTCTGGACAGACCCTCACCTATACCCCGGCCATGCCGTGCATGGGATGGGACAGACCTCTGGCCAGGCTGGGTCTCAGTCCCAAACCTGAGGTGGAATCCTGGGCTGGTCCCTGGGGCTGTGCCCCCTCCCAGCTCCTCCTGCCCCTGCAGACACGGACACACACAGACTCTGGAAAGTCCTTGAGTGTCCTGGCAGCAGCTCTGCCCATCGGTGTGTGATCAGTGTCTGCTCAGCACAAACCCCAACACAGCGGAGCAGCCCAAGGGCTGAGTAGAAGCAGGGAGCACAAAAAGAGCAACTGTCACCCCTTGACAATGTCCCCCGGCTGAGGGAACTGATCAAATGTGTGAGAAGCACAGCAGGTGCTCTGGCTACATGTGCAGCTGTAGTTAGTTTATTTTTTACAAAATTCAGCTCCCAGATGCAGTCCCATTTGCGATCAGACAGACTCTGATCACTGAAGGGCACCTCTCTCCCCCCCAGAAGGGCAGACTGAACTGTGACCCAGCCTTCGAGCTGGAAGAAATGATCCTGGAATCCAAACCTCTGCACAAGAAAAAAAAGCGCTTGGCTAAGAAGGAGAAAGACCCCAGCACAAGCAGCTCCTCCCAGGTGAGAGCACGCGGGGACAGGGAATTCTCTCATTTCCCGAGAAATGCCCTCCAGCAAGCCCACAGCAAACTGTGGGACAGACCCGTGGGACTCTCCCGCATCCCCCCGCACCCCCCGGTCCCGCGTGGGAGGAGAGCCTTGGTGCCCTGCTCCCCACGGCACTGCTAAAGATGCTCTGTACCCTGAGATAATTGCTGCATCTCCTTGATTGTCCTTGTCGGTCCTTCTGTGCCAGCTGTGAATTCATTCCCCATCTCTTTGTGTTTCTGCTCGAATGTGAAAGGCTTGCCATCTTCAAAAGCACCTGGAGATGCTCCAGAGGGACTTCATCGTTTTCAACAGAGAAAAGTGAGTCCTGTCAGCGGCGGCACCAGAGGCTGGGGGGGCTCAGGGCTGGGGGGGCTCGGGGCTGGGGAGACTCAGGGCGAGGGGGCTCAGGGCTGCGGGGTCTCATGGCTGGGGGGTCTCAGGGCTGGGGGGGCTCGGGGCTGGGGAGACTCAGGGCGAGGGGGCTCAGGGCTGCGGGGTCTCATGGCTGGGGGGTCTCAGGGCTGGGGGGGCTCAGCGCAGCCCCCATGGGGCGAGGGGCGGCTCCTGCTGGGAAGGGGATGCTCTTGGGGGGCCACAGCACCGTGGGGGCTCGGCGCTGCCTGGGCTTTCCCTCCCAGCCTAACCGTCCCTTTCCCTCCCCAAGGGTGAGACGGTGCCACAGCGACACCCAGGAGCCCGTGATGCTGGCAGAGAGCAGAGGTGGGCATGAGGAGGGCAACCAGAACAAGGACCTCTGAGAGCAGCACAGCCGCTGCTGAGCGTTTTCCCTGGGGGGCGGTGCACGCTGACCCACACACCGGCATGGAGCCAGGCCACCGGCCACGGCCACCACAGCGGGGACACTGCCAACAGCCCACGGTGGGGCCGGGACACCGGCTCCCTCGGTCTCCCACCCACAGCCCACGGATCCTGGCTGTGGGGGGGAGAGGCTGCGGATGCTGCCTCTGCAATTCGTCACAGTCCGACAGACTCGGATCCTGTTATTTTACCTTTCCTGGTGGCAGGAATGTGGAAATGGATGAGACAGTCAGTATCGAGGCTTCTGGCTTGGTTGACGCATCCCAGCCCTCAGTGC
Organism: Syrrhaptes paradoxus; assembly: GCA_013400615.1. Classification (NCBI taxonomy): domain Eukaryota; kingdom Metazoa; phylum Chordata; class Aves; order Pterocliformes; family Pteroclidae; genus Syrrhaptes; species Syrrhaptes paradoxus. The sequence continues at coordinate 175,966 of VZTO01004281.1, forward strand.
TGCCGGCAGCGCGACCGAAGGGTTGGGTGGGCATCGCTCGTAGAGGTGTTGTGGCTGGTATCAGTCGTGCTGGTGGGTCTGGGCTCTGTGGAGGTCGGGGCTCCTGCGCGGGCTCACAGCTGACAGCTCCGGATGAAGAGGCGGCTCTCGGATGCTCTCGGATGCTCTCCAGCTGCTCCACCAGCGCAGAGCGGCAAAGGTGGCCTTTGCTTATAGAAGCCTCCTGCAAACATCCCGTGAGCAGGGGCACGGAGAGCTGGAGGCGGCGACGATCTCTCCGTGCTGGTTCCTGTGCCCATTTTTCGCAGAGCAGGGCTGGCACGGTGGGCGGTCAGAGCATGCAGGCAGATGTCTAATGAGGGGGGAACAACAGGCATTAGCGAGTAACCAGCACCCAGATGCTTTTCCAGGCCACCCTGAAAAAACCCACTCACCATCACATTAAACTGCTGCAGCTCACTGACTGGTGGGGTTTGGCTTCCAACACCAGAGGTGAATTTGAATGTGTATTTTTCATTGCTCTACCATCGACTTCATGCTTGATTTAAGCAACTACCGCTTGCGGGAACAGCTGTACTCCTGGTGCGGTCTTTGCCAGGACTGAGATTGGCCAAAGCATTGCTATTGCAGTAATGCTGGGAATGATGCTGTTATTTAAGAGGTTTCACCTCCTTATTTGACATTTTTCCTCTTCTCAGCAATATAATAAATGCGTGATGAACTGTTTGCCTCCCATTTACCCAAGCAGACACCCTCTGCCTACGGAGCCGTGGATTCGGTCCCTGACTGACACCGGGGCTGCAGCCTTTGCCGTGCAGCGTGCCCGGGTTTCCTCTGCACAGCTGGCAAGTGTCCTGCAGACGTGCGGATGGATGCACTGCGGCACCACCACCGGCTTCCACGCGCTGTGCCTGGTATCCTGGTTTTATTTGCTCAGGTCAGGCTCTTGGCACAGCCCAGCACGGTGCGTGCAGGGCAGCAGCATCGCTGCACGCTGCCAGCGTGGAAACAACCAACCGGGAAAGTGCCACCGCTTTCTGTCCAGGGAGCTGCAAAGCTGGAGGGGAAGGAGCTCACCGTAAGTGGTTATTGGAGTCCTCAAAGGCGGTCATTGCAATGGGAAAGCCACCTCCTCCTGCTGAGTCACAGCACGCCCCAACCAGCACGGCTGCGTGCTCGCTCTGCTGAGCAGGGTAGGGGTCTCCGCATCTCTCTGCCTTCAGACCTGCCATTCCCAGGGAGGCTGGCCAGAGCCCCCGCATCATTTTCCATCGATCCTCTGCTCTTTGCCCAGTCCTACAGCGGGTCTGGGGCCAGGGATGGTCGAGGGGGACTGTGCCAGCAGTGGTACCTGTCCCCGGCTCGCGCACAGCTGCAGCTGCCTCGCCCTGGCACAGGGAGCGGAGAGGTTCGACCACCATAAACGCATTTATCTGGAGCCCAGTCAAGGAAACCAGCCCTGCTCCTCGCTGGGGAAAATCTGTTGCTGCAGAAGTGCTGTTGCACCGGCTGTCCAAAAAAAACCCTCGAGAACTTAAATGGTAAAAACATTGCATCTTTAAAAATTCCCCAAAGACTTCTAAAACCATCTCTCCTTTCCCCTCTTCCTCTGTAAACAGAGGCACAGTCTCAGCTTAATCACTAACAGGCAACACAGAAGAATCTTTAATTACTTGATAGCAGAACTTCACAAAACCCCTAAGCACGAACTGCCTTCCCCGCCCCTGGCACAACTATTCTGGCACAGCCCCTCAAGGACCGCTGCACGGACAGCTTGTCCTGTCTGAGCTGCAGGCATGCAAAAATAAATATTTCAAGGTCAAATACTTAAGGAAGAAAAAAAAAAGTATTTATTTAGCACAGCCTAAATTGACATTTATTTTTTGTAATATTTAAAAAACAATCAAGCTTTTTTTTGCATGCTTTGCAAGCTTCAGGAGGCTGTGACCCTGGGGTTGATAAACACCGCTTGACAGGAGGGGAGCATTTAACCCCCAGGTGCCCACAGCCAGCCCCAGCCGGGAAGACCCCAGCACCACGTCCCGGCAGCGCCACGCGGGGCTGGTCTCTGTCACCGCACAGATGACAGGGACAGCTCTCGCCGGGCGGTGACAGCCCGTGATGGCCAGGTCAGGCTGCAGCCAGAGGGATGCGCTGAACAAGCTTTTACAAACACCTGCAACAGTTTTGCCGATACCTTTGCTTTCGCCCGAGAAGCTACGCCCACAGCGGGACCCCCACAGCAGCGGGCACCCAACAGCTCCTCCAGCCCAAGCACAGCCCAAACCCCTCCAGACCCCCTGCCCGGCTCACCCACGGGAATGGCTTCGCACGCCCCTGCCGAGCAGCAGCAGCAGCCGGAGGAAGAAAAAAGCCAACCAGCAACACAGGCTGTTTGAAGGAACAACTTTTTTTTTAATAAAGTGTACAAAGTAGTGAAACCCCTGACACGGGCGCTGCGACGGTGTTACAGAGATGATTCGGGCTCCCCACGGGCCTCGCGGTGAAGCGCCAACCGGCACTGGGTGGAGACGAAGGACACGAACACAACACAGACCCACCTGCCCCGACCAGCTCCCGCGGACCTGCCCTCCCCGGCCCCCGCCGCGGCCCCGGCCGGCCCCCGCCACCTCGCCGGTTCGCCCGCGCCGGGGCGTTGCTGCTGTCCCACACCACGGCATCCCGCACGCGTTCCACACCAATAACACACTGACCGAGCGACCTGTCTGAGCGGCATGCATACAGAAAGGAAGAGTAAAAACACAACCCGACCAAACCCACAACAACAACAGAATTTAAGGCTATGCATAAAACAAAATGAAGCAATTTCTTTAAAGCTAGGTAGCGAGTAACATTTGTGAAACATAAGGCTTGAGGCTTATTGATTCTTCAGAACAGGTTTATTTGTTTTTCCTTCTTAAACACCAATGTACCATTTTTCTTCCTTGGCTTGCACAGGGATTTTGTTTCCTTCTCGGCACGGATGTTTAGCTCAGGGAGGTTATGTTGGAGCGGCCTCCCGGGGGTGCAACAATGCGCTTGCTGGCGGAGCGAACGCCGTCATCGATCTGGGTACCTGGGAGAGGACAAGAAAGCACAAAGGGAAGGGGGAAAGCTAAGCTGAGAGCGTTTTCTTCACAGCACTGAGCACTCGGGCAGCCTTGGGGCTTGCCAAAGGGCCTCCCGAGGCTGTCACAGCAGCCTGCTCCCTCTCCAGCTCCAGCACCAACCCCCAGAGCAGCCGCGGCTGCAGACGCTCCTCCCTGAGCAGACCCACGCCGCGAGAGCAGGGGCTGATGCTGCGCTGGCACCTCCACGTCCGTGAAGGGACACACGGGGTCTCGCCCCACCATGCTCCACTCCTGTGCCCAGCTCGCCCCAGCCCATCTCCCGCGGCCCCTCGCCCCAAGCCGGGACAGTGTGGCCAGTGGCCAAGCGCTCTCCCAGCCCAGCCACCGCGTGTGTTCACCTGACAGGCTGAATCCAGACTGATGGAGGTTCCTGACGGGGGGTGTCTGTCGTGTGGGGGACCCCCGGGTTGACCCTGCAGGGGTGCCCCCCTTGGGGGTGGCAGTCAGGTCAAACACGGGTCCGTCATACATGCCCCGGGGCACGGCATGCATCTCCGCCATCTGTCACCGGAGAGAAGAGGACAGTGACACAGGGAGCATCCTGCCACGGCAGCGTCACCCTCCAGCGACCCTGGGCTCCTCAGTCCCGCTGCAGAGGCAGCTCACACTGCCAGTCCCGTGCCCCTCGTCCTGCACGCCCGAGGCCTCCCCGCACCGCTGCGGGCTGGTGCAGCCCCACAGCCCACCTCCTGCGCGACGGCCTCCCTTGCTCCCACCCTGCAGAGTGCAGAGCCTGGTGCAACAGGCAATCCCCCAGCACGGGTTTACACTGCGTGGAGGGGGAAGGAGAAGGCCATTTTGCCCAGTCTCCTTGTTTTTAACTCGGCGCTTCGCTCCAGACCCCCCTGTAGCAAGACGAGGGCAGGCATCACCCACTGCCGACCCAGCTGAGCACCTGCCTCCCGCGGTGGCACGTCACAGCACTAAGAGTCAAGCCTCAGATGTCCCAACTGAAGGTTTAAGATGCACCAGTGTGCAGCACCTTCTGGGGTCCAGTGAGAACAGCAGAAGAAAAGGTTCTTAGGGCAAAGGGCACTTTGGGCTAACACTGTCCCAGATCTGTCTCCTGGCATCCCGTCTCCTCACCTTCCTCCTGGCTTTGATGCGCTTGTAGACATAGTCAGGGAAGGGGCTGCAGGGCAGGAAGCGTCCAGACCCCTGAGTCACATGCAGGTTGCCATCCTCCAGCACGATCTTCCCCTGGCAGATGACAAGCAGCGGGGCCCCACGAAGCTCCATCCCTTCGAAGATGTTGTATTCAGCCACCTGCAGCAACCAGAGGCGATGGTCAGGAGGGACACCAGCACTGCCTGCCCACTCGGGGCTGTTCAGTCCCCACACCTCGCTGCTGGAGTCACCGGTGCAGGGAGAGGACACCTCTAACAGCTTTGCCTGCCCCTACAGTGCTCTCCTCCAACACAAAGAACCCACCAGAGCTCCCAGCATGAACCAGGACTTGCTGCTTCAGAGCTCGGTGTGAGCAGCAGAGGAGGGCAGGACCTAGGCTTGCGGTAAGGCATGAACAAAGCATGCTGGCAAAGCCAGGACAAATTTGTGTGTGGAAGAGGAACCCAGATAAGGAGCAAGGTGTGGGCCAGGGTCAGGAGAACACCACCACAGCGGGGTGGGAAAAGCCCTGTGTGCAGAGCCCAGGGCTCACGGACACCCTGCCCCACAGTCAACGCTGGCATCGCCCGGAGCCCGGACTCAGTCCCTGCTCCTCCCAGCCCAGCACGGACAGCGCCAAGCCCCCCGCAGCCAGGTGGCCTGTACACGGTGCCGCTCGCAGCCCAACCCCAGCGCTCCCACAGACCAGCAGAGTGCTTACAGACTGATGGGTTTTTGCCGTGACGATCTTCACTGCATCCGGATCCCAGATAACCAGATCGCTGTCCGAGCCCACTGCTATTCGCCCTTTCCGTGGGTACAGGTTGAAGATTTTTGCAGCATTAGTGCTCGTCACAGCCACAAACTGGTTTTCATCCATCTTTCCTGTGGCCTGCACAGACACAAAGAGAACTGAGCGCCCATCTGGGGAAAAGGAGAGTAAAAGCCCCGGGAAGCACCAGACCCTCTCCCATACAACCCAGATGGCTGCGGCCGATCTCACTATTGTCACCAGACAGACCAACCACCAGGGACACAGTCACAGCTCCGGCTGCTCACCCTGAACCCAGGATCAGCCCTGTCCACTCTGCCCTCTCCCTGGCGCGACTCTTACCACCGCCTTGTCCCAGATGATGGACATTCGTTCCTCTATGCCGTTGGTCCCTTCTGGGATCACCGTGAAGTTGTCTTTCCCGATGGCTTTCTGCGCGGTGCTGAACGTACAGTGGGCGCTTCCCGAAACCTGCAGGTCACCGCTGAGGGGTGGTGGCAACAAAAGCATCGTCAGCCGTGCCACGGTCAGACAACAGCAGGGACACGAGGGACAGATCTCGTCTGGGCACGGGCAGCCCCTGGCTCGGCTCTGTTTCACTCTGCACCCCCATTTCCACAGCCCCTCAGTTTGAAGATTTCCACCCAACTCAGCCCCTGCGGTGGCAGCATCACCTGGGGGCACGCAGGCAGGAGAGCTCTGGGGCAGGGACAGCATCCTGCACACAGGAGCGCTCAGCTCCCGGCGAAAACGCCCTGGGGAACAGGGTGGCCTCTGCCAAGCCAAGAGATGTCCTTCCATACGAGACTCCAACCCTTGCACTGACACAAAGAGAAAAGACATCTCACTGAAGGCTCCTCGCAGCCCTGCGCGGACCCCCCCAGCGTGAGCTGCGGCAGCCGGCAGCACAGACCGAGGGGCACTTGCTGGCCCACGCTGCAGCCCCCGGCCCAAGCTGCAGCATCTCTGCCACATCGCTGCCGCAAAAGCAAATGCCCCCCACGGCCACAGGTAGGTCTGATGGCAGGATGAAGAGTCGGGACCCCTGCGGCACTCCACAGCGGCTGCTGCCCCACACCGCTATCCAGACCCCTCAGAGGTGTCACTGGTCAGACAGGATGCCAGACCCATCCCAATCCGGACAGGGATGGCAGAGGGCAGGAACGGGCACAGCCAGCTGCCGACAGGCAAGGCAGGGCGAGGAGCTGCCCGTGGCTCCCTGGGGTCACTCGGCTGCTGCTGGGTCCCCGGGACAGCGGACGGGCAGCAGCTGGAATGTCATCGCTGCCGGGCAGAAGGACACAGACCAAGGCAGGGCAGCTCCTGGTGCCGCCCAGGCAAGTGGCCTCGAGCACCCGGCTCCCAGACGGGCTGCGCCTGAACCCAGGACCGCACAGACACAGCGGCTCTGCTCGGGGCTGCGAACCAGCCCTAATCCACTGGTAATCTCCATCTTCCTCTGGTAATTTCTGCCATATGTCTGACTGACTGCACAGCCCGAGACCCAGGCTGATGGCACGACGTGCTTCCTAATCTCCACCAGATTTGTCCCAGGGGAAGACAACAAGCAATCCAGCCCAGCTGGAGCCTCGCAGCCGCTCCTCCTGCTCCAGCCTCACAGAAACAGCACGGGAAATGTGTCAGGACAGACTGGGGGCTGCAGGGACTCAGGGGGGCTCTTGCCTCTCCGTTGGGGTCTGGAGTAAACCTGAGGTAGAAGGGGAGGATGAGAAAGCCAGCTCAGTAGCTGGGCTCACTCTTCCCTGCCAGCCCCTAAGACCTGCACCTACTTCACACACCCGGACTGAGCAGAGGCACCTCTTGCTCCTCGACCACAGCAAAGTCCAGGGTGAGGTGCAGGTTCAGACCCCAGCGCTGGCACCTCTCACCCCAGCCACGGCGTCTCCACCCTGCTGCAACCCAGGTTTATCCGAACGTGCCCTCTGCTGAGAGCTCACTGACCAGTCATCCTTGCTCGTCTAGCCAGAGATGTTTCCAGCATTACCTCAAACGTCATTTCCATTTACAACCCCCCCAGTGTCAGCCGCCTCCCGGCTAACACAGACCAGCCACGCACGCGGCTCAGCGTGCAAACGCAGGGAGAGGGGCGTGGGATCCAGACGAGGCGCACGGGCAGGACCGGCAGCGAGCGCCGTGCCCCCAGCTGCTGCACATGCCTTGCCAGTGAGAGGATGGGAGTATAACTGGGAAAGGTCAAAGCAAATTGCTGAAGTGCTTTTATTGTTTGCTCTCTATTTTCAACAAATCCCTTCCCCACCCCCTTGCCTTCAGGGTGAATAAAAGAGCTGCCATCCCGGTCAGACCTGCGTGAGCTGCCCTTAAAGGCTGGTGTGCTCTGCAGGCTGAGGTGCTGCTCACCTGCACAGGCACGACAAAGACATCTGCTCTGTCCTCAGCTGGTGTCCCCAACACCTGGAGCCCTCCCACCTCCTCCTGCACACACCTCGCCCAAGGCAGCCATCCCCATCTCATTATGCAGAAGGGTTTCTCCACCCTGGTGAACACTTTCGCTGACAAGCCTGTGCTAGCTGGTTTTCATTTCTTTGCCCTCTTCAGGGCACTTAAAGCGGTTCATGACTACTTGCCCCAGCCCTTCGCTCACTACCGATGTTACGGTCACGGTGCCTCCCCTGTCCTCCCTCCACCCTCGGGGACGAGCCACCACGGCTGAGCCAGAGCCACCTCATCAGTCAGCTCATCAGACACCTGCAGGGACGGGGTTCAGGTTGGACTCATGTCTGCGCTGCCCCGGCGCTCCCTAACCTCATCCCTCCCTGAGGCTGGAATTTGCTTCTCCCCGCTCGCAGCATCGCCCGGCAGAGCTGCCACGCACCTGGCCAGGAGGGAGTTGATGTAGTCGGGAGTTGTTGGGTCTGGGCTCAGAGGCGGAGAGACCACAAACGCCGCAGCCTTGGCCCAGTTCTTGCTCCAGTAGTGCGTCCCGTCGGTCCCGAGGCTGGCCGTGATCGGCTCCCCGAACACCACGTGGCCTGGAAGGGGACAGAGAGGACACCGTGTTGTGGGGCCCGGAGACGTTCCCTGCTCCACGGCCCTGCCGACAGCCGGGTGTGCCCAGGGGACACCCAGCCCACGCCAGCCTGTCCCACGCTGCCGCTGACCTCGGGTGCTGGGGCCGGCAGGAGGGCCGGCAGGGCCCACGCTGGAGCCAGGAGCGAGCCGCCTGCCATCCCGCAGGGCTCTCCCACCCACGGGCACAGATCCCACGGCACAGCAGCCTGGCGGGAGCACGGCACGGGAAGGCACGGCTGCAGGGCTGTGCTCCCCAGAAAACCCCACGGAGAGACGACTGACGCTGGCAACCCGGCCTTCGGCCCCACTGACGGGTGCTCCCCAGCCTGCCCTGCCCTGCCCTGCACGGCCCCTGGCCCGCCCCGGCCCTCCCGCAGGCGCCGGTGTCCCCTCGCTGCAGTGGGGGACATTCCATCTGCTGAGTCCCAGCCCAAGAGCTGACAGGACCCCAGAACCCCGGCAGCAGCAGCAAGGCTCCATGCAGCAGCAGCCGCCGCTCACCCTTTTTCCTGGCTTGCGAGATGAGGTCAGCAGCACTTTTGCTCATCACTTTAGTCACGTAGAGGGGACAGTTGGTCTGGCTGGCAATGGTGATGGCCCGGAAAACAGCTTCTGCTTCCAGCTGGAAGAGAGAAGGTACACGGCTGCGGAGGAGCGCTGGGCAGGCAGGGGAGGGTCCCTGCTCCCCTCCCTGCTGACACCCTGCGCCCTCGCTCCTACCCTTGGCTCCTGGGGGCAGGTTCATCAGGGACACCCGAGAGGGGAACCCTCAGTGTCCCCATGGCCCGGCCCAGCCCGCAGGACAGCCCCGGGACGCTCGGCCGGGGAGCGCTGCCTGAACCCTCCCCGGGGCCAGCGCAGGGCTGCATCTGCTGCTTCTTCCACCGCCCGGCTCCAGCTCTCCCGACACCAGGGAAGCCCGGGGACCGCTGCTCATGCCCGGCAGCAGGGCTGCAGGCTGATGCCAGGCAGCGAGAGGTCTGCCCCTTCAGACCACTTGCTGCTCCGGCTCTCCTGCGGCTGCATTCGGTTTAACCGAACCCCCGCGGCCGGGGTGCCGTGGGCTGTGCACCGGCGGCTGCCGGCACCGGGTCTGGCTGTGCCGCTGCTGCTCATCCCAGCCTGCCGACACCCGCCCCGCGCCCCGCTGTCCTGCTGCGGGCGGAGGGTGGATTTCTACCGCGAGGGATATCTTTGGACCATTACATCAGCCCGTGCTCAGCCTGAGCTCAACCCCAGAGGTTCTCCAAGTGTTTGCTCTACGGTTTGGCTTCAAGCTGCGGCATGAGAAAGTTCAAAACAGAAGCCTTAAAAAGACAATGTACCAATCAGCTGGCTCCCGGGGGAGGCCAGGGCTGCCAGCTGCAGGGAGCAGCGACTGCGGCCGGGCCAGGCAGCTCCCCGTGCAGCCGTAACTCCCAGCAGCAGGAGAAGCAGACCCCTGCCCCCAGACACACGTGCACCCCTACACCTCTCGCGCTTCTGCAGGCCTGTCTGCTGCACAGAGAAAGGAGGTTTTTCTCTTCTGCTGAAAGAGTCTTTAAACAGAAATTTAAACAGGGAAATATTTTTATCAGTGCACTTATGGACTTGAGTAGTTGACGGGGTTTAACACGTGCTCCGGAGCAAACAGCCATCCCTGCGTACCCGTCACAGCAGGTTACGATCTGGAGTAGCACCAACCTGCCCAGCCAAACCACCACCATCCCCTGACAGAAGAGCTTCAACCCCACTGCGGTCCCTCCAGGACAGAGCAGACCCATGGAGCTATGGACCACCCTCCCAGTGCTTTGCTGTCACCCTGCAGGCTTGATGGGGGGTGGAAGGTCATCTGTGTTCTGCCTCATGTTGTCTCAGACAGAGGATGCTCTGGAAGAGGGACACTGTTCAAAGGCCACGAGATCTGACTTGGCTGAACAGACGGTATCTAGAGCCTTCTTGCGCTATTCTCAGTTGCCTTACGCTTTAATGGCATTTCAAGACCAACCATTGCACAACATTTCGCTGCCTCTGGACGAGAAGAACTGCAGTGCTGTCTGATAACAGGGCAGTTCCCAAATCCTGGCACCGCCACAGCATCCCCTAATTGCAGGTTGGCTTGCCAACTGGAGGCAATGGGCCTAGAGCCATAAAAATAAATGGCAGTTTGCACAGAGGGACTCTGATCTACTGTACTTGACAGCGAGTCTCTTCCCTGTACAGGAAAACGCTTTATAGTCTCACTCTGCAAAGAGAACGAGCACCTTACTACACTAGGCTGCGCATGTTACCGGCCACAATAGTCAGCTTCTGACAGTTTCAGTTTAAGCCCACTGATTTTATTTCCAGGAGATCCTGAAGTACAAATCTGTCCCTGTGCTCTCCTGCTCGGCTTTGCTGTCGTACCAAACTCCTTTTGTTTTCTTCTTTCACGTGCTACGGAAAGTTAAAAGCACCTCTCAGCAGGGAGCTATCTCAAGAAAACATCTAAAATTAGACCCAACTCAGATTAATGCACCGAACAGAAAAAATACCCTGTGAGCTAAAATTAGAAGTAATCTAATTAGTGTCTTGACAGTGATTTGTAACCAGGAAATTCCCCCTCTCCTTCCCTCCCACTCCTTCCACCAATGGCTCTGTCCGGCTGAATCTGAACCCACGTTAGACCCTAAGCAGAGATGAAGCAGGAAGAGGCTGGAATCTGTCTGCAGTCAGACAGATGCCAACAGTGACTTCAGAGGAACTAAAACTCGCCATTCGATTCTCCTCTGGCCTCTTACGCCCATGGAGTCACCCACACGAGACAAATGCCCCCAAACCAGCCCCAAATGCTGCTACAGCCACAGAGACCTTGCTGTTCATCGATCAATCTCTGCGAGACCCAGAAGCCCTTGTCTCTGTTTGTCACAAAGACGCAGCTCGCTCTGTCCAGAGCTGATGAACACAGTACAGCCCCGTATGAACGGATACCCAGGGGTGCACACACGCGCACGAAGGACCGCAGCGATCTGGGGGGAAGCTCCTCAGTGCAGCAAGGCTGGGACCGTCCTTTGCACCTTACCTCCTCAGGTCTGCTCAGCACATGGCCCTCGGGGCCAGTTATTCCCATCTCCAGCATCCTGGCTTGTTCCTAGGACATCGAAAGGACAGAGGGACGTTACAGGACTGTGAAACTATCAACCACAGAAACGTACATCATCCCAAGTATCCTGCTGTTACAAATAAGGACCATGGCTCAGTGCTGGCCTGCCTATCTCCTGTCGGCACCCTAGAGACGTCTCTGCTGTTCCCTCATCTCAAACATCTCCCTTGACAGAGGTCAACCCACCTGAACACCAAACCACATCCCTCACAACATTTCCCTTACAAATCCAGCTCCATCAGGCTGCTGCTTGCTCAAAGCAGGAAGAAAATTCCTCTCTTGCCACGGCACTTTCCAGCACACTGTAACTCTCCTGGCTCATTGTGTGCAAGGCAAAGGTCTCTGCTTCTACAGACCGAAAAGCAGCTGCAGCTGGGGTGAACACACCGTACTCGGAGGCCTGCTCTCTCCAGTGGATAATCGCTAATTCACTATTTCCTCACGCACCACATATTCACAGCAGAAAATGTTGGTAAATTTGATATTGCTGCTGAGCAGCACAGAGATCACCTTGCAAAAGACGCAGCTTTAGAGTCACTTTGTTAACGCCTCGCACCGAGCCTGCCTGGGAGGGATTTCCAGTCCCCGGGGCTGGTTACCTGTGCAATGATATCCCCGTTCTCTGCGTGAACTTGAGCTATGGCTCCCAGCTCTGCCAAGCAGCTGAATATCTCATACAGCTAGAACAGAGACGAGAGAAAATGGTTACTGAGCAGACAGAGCACGCTGACCCGTGTATGGCCACGGCACCCTGCACGGCCCTTCAGCCGCGGGGAGAGGAGCCGCCAGGGCACAGCCAGGCGGCACAGGGTCTCACCTCGGTGTTGGACATCTGGTACAAATCCTTGTAGGCCATGTACACCATGAAGGAGTTGACCCCTAGGGCAGAGCAGAGAGCAGAGCGGGGTGAGCGGGGTGCTGCCCTCGCCACCAGCCCATCACGGTCACGGCTCCGCTGGTGGCCACGCCGGACCCCAGCAGGCACTGGGCAGCGAGAGGACAGATGACAGCAGGGTCACCCCTCGCCCTCCTTCCCCGGGATGCTGCAGGGAGCGGCGGGCAGCAGACCTTTCTCCTGGACCAGGGTGTGCAGCTCCTGCCGGACACGGTCGCCCCAGCGCGGGATGTCCACGTGCAGCGCGTAGTCGCAGCAGGCTTTCCCGTCCGCCCACTCCCGCCACCGCTCCAGGGCCTCCGCCACGCTGCTCTCGGGGTCCGGCACCACGTGGTCCACTGCGGGGGCACAGCGGGGCAGGGGGTGGGCGAGGGTCCCCGCCCAGGCCACCCCTGCATCCCGGCATGCCACCAGGCATCCCCGCCATCCCAGGCTGGGCTCCCCAGCAGCCTCAGGGCAGCTCTGGAGGGGTCCCCATCACCACCGCAACGTGCCTGGGCTCCTCCAAGGGCATTTCTCGGCAGGGAAGCGCTCAGAGCCTTTGCTTAACAGCCTTTGGCATGGCACCAGGGGCTTTTACAGGATTCTGATGAGAAATCAGCTGAAAGCCGAAGTGGCTGGTCCTCCCTCACCCCCACTTCCACCCCATTAACACACAGCCTCCTCCCACGCTGCAACACTAATGCACCTTTTATTGCCCACCACCTGTCCCCGTGCCCTGCCACAGGCCATGCCACACAAATCATTTTTTTGGCTCAGGGGAAGAAGAACCGGTGCGGGGAGGGCAAGAAACCCTGTCCTTCACTGGCAGGATGAACAGCTGCTCCTGCATCCCGAGAAAGCCCGCAGCGCACACAGCTGTGGCCACTGCACAGCAGCAAAACCTGGACCTCAAACCCCTGCGCGGCTGTGGCTTTCTCCAGGGAAGGATCTCAGAATTCCCTTTCCTTTTTCGTTAGCACTGTTTATTTCTGAGCAGCGCGGGATGCCAGGACATTGCTCTGTTCCTCTGCTCAGAGTCATCTGAGCACCACGCTGCTCTATTTTTATTTAACAGGGAAAAAAGTTACGTCATTGTTCCTTTTTGAGGGTCCCAGGCACAGCAGTGGCTGCAGACAGGGAAGCAGAACACGGGACCTGCAAGGGTGAGGGGTCCTGTGCAAACTCCTGTCCCACCACTCCGGTATTACTGAGGGTCCCACCCACTCCTCACTCTCCAGACTGCCTTGACAAAGATCACAGAAAAGATGAGCACACTGTCATGGACCTTTAAAACAAAGATGACTGAGCAAAGAGCAAAAATAACTGGGCAATGTTCCAAGAGCACTGGGTGCCATCACGCCCAGGACCTGCCTGCTGCACTCACTGATCATCGTGGTTCCACCAGCCAGGGCCGCTTTCGTCCCTTGGAAGAAATCATCCACAGCTGTCATCCCCTTGTATGGCATCTGCAGGCGGGTGTGGACGTCAATTCCTCCAGGGATCACCATCTTCCCGTTGGCTTCTATGGTTTTGACCCCTCCAGGGACAATCAGATTGTCTCCAATCTGCCTGATGAGATTGTACCAGGACGGTGAGTGACATTCAGAGAACAGCCCACAACACACTCAACAAACAGTTCACCAAGGGAGCAGCCAGGTCACCTCCGCTGTCCCACCCCTTCCCACCCAACACCTGGGCCGCTGGAGCCGGCAGTGAAACCCCCTCGCTCTGCAGCACAACGCAGGATTGTCCGTCTTGCACAGCCCGGGGTGGCTGCCATCTGTCCGGCTGCTCTGGCGATGCCTGCGACGGCACCTGCTGTCTGGGGCAGGCACTGGTTGGGGTAGCTGGGGAGGACGGTCTGACGCAGATGTCTGCAGCGTACGCTGCGAAGCTGCCTGCGATGCTTCACACCCCACAGACAGGATCCTGCGTTTCCAGCGTCACAGTCCCACCTGTCCACGCACGGTGCACGCTGACAAAACCCGGCACCAGCCCTGCCTCCAGTAAGCCGCACCCCTAATCTCTGCTCTCCCCCGTCCTTCTGCCCACCTTAAGTAAGGCTCAAGTCTGAGGCTTACTTACAGAGAAAGATGATTTCCCAGCGTAATGCCACAGCTGCTGGGCCAGCTCAGGGACTGGTGATGCTGCTCACAGCAGAATCCCCAGGGCAAAGGGACGCCTCGCCCCGGGAGCCGGGCAGGAGCTCACCAAGCGCACACGTGGCCGGCGGCAGTGGCTAGTCCCGGCAGCACCGGGATCGCTCTCCTCCCCGGGAGCACAGGCAGAGTCCCCCTCCCCAGGACCTCCCCTCTCACTTGTCTCCGCCGTGCCCTGAAGGAGATCTCTGCTGCCAGCCCGGCCACGCTGCAGCGAAGGCAGATAAACCCCAAGTGCCTAAAAACATCTGAAAACAGGAAACCTACAAAGTCCCAGTGTACACCCACCCGACACCTCAAACAGCGCTGCACTCCTCGGGAGCCTGTGCTGCGGTGGCACAGGACACTCTCCTCCCCGTGTCCACCCTCCTGCAGGCCAGGTCACCCGAACCTCCGGGCCCCTTCCCTCAGCCCCCCGCCCCCTCAATCTCTTTATCTGTCCATATGTAGCACCCAGCCTTCAAATCTCTTCTTTCAGAAATCCTATTTTCACCAAGCCTTCCTCAGTCTTCCCTGATAAACCAAGATAAAAGACAAGTTGGTTTTAGTGGAAAACTTCCGATTTCCTTGACACACCGGGGAGGTAAATGAGGAGCAAATTCAGTTTTTCCATTTCATTCAACCTTAGTCACTTTGCAGGTTTTTTTCCTCAGAATAACGAAAGTTCTGTGGACAGAACTGCTCGCTCCAGTGTCCTCACAGCAATAAACCGCAGCTCCTTCCACCGCTTTTACTGATGAACCCATCACCAAAGGATTCTCACCAGAACTCACTTGCGAGAGCGTTTCACCTCCACAGCAACGAAATTCCCACCCCGCAGGCTGCAGGCAAGGCTCAGGGATCTGCCCGGGGACACCCACAAAGTCTGTGCCAAGGGAAGAGCTGACGCTGGCTCTGCTCCCTGCCTGGGTGCCGCTACTTGAATGCTCCTGCCCACCAGCTGAAAACAGCCTCATGAAAACAGTCCCACTTCTTGAAGTATTTCTCTGCTGCTGGATTTTTAACGTATAGCATCCTGGGAAGGCTGGATATTCTCCTCTTACCACAGAGCAAGAGCCTTCTCAGGTCCCTCCGCTACATAAACCATGACGGTCCTTCCGATTCACCCAGCCTGGAGCTGGTCCCAGCGTGACACACTTGCTGCGTCTGGAGTGCAGCCTTTAAACGCTGGGGTTATCCCTGCACCTCTGAAACACACGGGAAGGACCTGGGGGTACCCAGAGGTCTCCTGCAATTCCTGAAAATCTCAAGGATGCAGATGACCTGCAGCGCAGCACTGTCCTCGCCAGTGCTAACAAACGGGACCTTGTGCGGGGTCATCCACGCTAACACCGTTCACACGGGGCAAAACAGGCGTCAGAGATGGATCTTGCTCCTGGTGCAATCGGATACAGCTTCGCTGCACAAGGGATGCTGTGGGGAACTCAACAGCCCGACCGCAATTCAGTCGCTGGAGTGACCATGTAAACACGTCAGGCAAGCCCACCCTGCACGGAGCTGAGCGGGCTACCAAGTCTTCCTGGCGGGCAAGTTGAGTACAGACTACATCCACAAAAAGCCAAAAACCATCCGACCTGAAGGTGATTTAAGGGGTGATGGAGATAACACACTAAACAAGTTCCATACTTACTTTATGAGGCCATCCTCCATGTAAATGTCAGCATGGAACGACTGGTCATCGTTGACTATTCTGCCTCCTTTAATGAGGAGACGATCGCTCTGCGAGGGGAAGAACAGCAGTTGTTAGCAGGAGGCAGGACACACTTCTCCGCGGCCAGGACAGTGCTCTTCTTGGGTGCTCTCCTGCTGCAACACCCAGTACTGCAGGAAGCTCCCATCTGCACCAGCACTTGAAACACAGGACAAGAGCAAGGACTGAAAAAATCACACTGGTGGGGCTGTTTCCCAATGGAACAGCTGGTGCCAGAAACACCACTGAGGCAGCATGAGTACAAAGAGTCACCAGAGACACAGAAAATACGCTTTCATAAAATATACAGAGAGACGTCAAAAGCTTCCTCCACCAGGTCATTATGCACATAAATCTGCACGCAGCACGAGCCACGTACCAGCATTTAGAGCAAGCTTGTTACTAAGGGCAGTCCTTAAATCTTATCCGGATATCATGCAAAATAACATGCATTAAAGAAGACTATTTATCTCTCTCTCATCTGTTGCCACCTTGCAAAGACCACCAACAGGACAGGCAGCCCTGAAGATGATGCATCTGCTCTTGGCACCTGTCCCTCCCCTGCGATGCTCGGGGCAGTCCTTTGAGGCATGTCACAACGTCACAGCCCTGCACAACACCCCAGAGGCGCTGAACTGTTTCCGTCTCATCATCTACCACCTCCTCTGTTCTCCTTCCACCGACCTCAGGGGCCAGCAGCCTTCTCCAAAGGAGCGAGACAGGCAGCAGAGCAGCCAGACCAGAACTGTTCTGATGTTCTTCCTGCGTCCGTGCTTTGGGACCTGGGCAGCCCAGCACACGCTGATGGGAGAAAAGGGGCACAGTCCTGTGGGGAACAGACCCTGTCCTGAGGAACGGGGAAGGCTGGGGTCCTGCTCCTCTGCCTCCACCTGCACAAGTCCAAACATCGTCTGCAAGCAGCACAGGGGCAAACGGCCTGATCTCAAACACAGCTGCCGTGTATTCCAGTGACACGAGCTGGCTGCTGTTCCAGAGACAATGCCGTCTTCCTGACCGCTTAAAACACCTCCAACAGCCCTCCAGCTCCCTTTACTCTCCTCTCGGCTCCCCCCCGAATACCCACAGCCCAGGTTTTGGCACGTCAGGACACCCCCCTTCCGCAGTCTGAGCCTGGACCACGGCTGAGCAGAGCCTCCAGCAGGGCTCACACGCCAGCCTCACCCTGTGAAGCTCCTGCACAATTAATTCCTCTACAGAGAGCTGGGTTTGTTCTTCACCCGCTGCCCCGGGGTGATTTCTGGAAGCATCACCACGCTGGTGGTAATTTGCAGCTTCCTCCCTGGCAACAGAAGGATGAGAGAATCCCTCTGAGTCCCTGCAGCTTGCAGCAGCCAAAGCCGAGACCAGCCTGCGCTTTTGCGCTTTTACAGCAATCTCATCCTCACGCAGTCGAGACAAAGAAACTGGGTGGGGAAAGGATCAGACCGCGACGCGCTCATCCCCGGCTGCAGCTCGGCGCTGGTGTGGGGGACAGAGCCACGGTCCCTCCTCGCTTCTGGGGCAGGGTCCCTCCCACAGCTGTACTGATGGCCCACGACTGGCAACCCAAGCCCCAGGAATGGGGATTTACTTTCCCCTCCAGTGCAGCTTAACGCTGGTCAGGAGCCTCGCCTCCCACCAGGAACAGCGCGCAGCCGGGTCCTTCCCCTGCGTCCTCCCCAACAAGCAGTGCGGGGCCGGGTCCCCTCTCCCCTGACCTAACCCAACACCTCGGTGCAGAGGTGGAGCAGAGGGGGGCTGGAAGCAAGGGCACGCTGCTGGTCACAGACCCCCCTCGGGCAGCTCCTTTGACAGACCACAGCCGGCACACAGACACTGGCCATGACCAGCGACCTGGGGGTCCGTGACCACCCCACACCCGCAGCTCTGCTCCTCGGTGCGGCTGAGGCAGGAGCATAGCCGGGTGTGTGCTGTCCCGGGAGCCCCGGGTCCTCGTGCCAGCTCTCAGCCTGCGCCACGTCTGTCCTGACAGGGACGTGCCCGGTGATGCTCGGCGTGGGGCTGGGGACCCTGCGCACAAACTGATGCTGCCGACGAGCCACTGACTCTCCTCCTCCCCGGCACAGGGTGCTTATCCCTCCTTCTGTGTCCATCCAATTGTTGTCTCACTAACAGCACTGCAATTCTGGATTCAGACACCCCTAAAGGAGCGAAGCATGACCATGGCCAGTTGCTGATAGCCTGTCTGCCACAGGAGCCGTGGCTCCCATGGATGCAAATGATGAGCATTTAAGTAACACTACAAAAGTGTAGATAGAAACTACCCAGCAACAGTATCAGGATCCAGCTGTGGAAGAATCAGGGCTGTGGCTAGAAACACAGGGAAGAAGATTCTCATTTTATGTTTCAGCCACCTGTACACAGAGTTTCTCCCACGTAACCAGTCCCCGATGCCCTACCCGACCCTCCTTGGCTTTCCCTACCCTGCAAGAGGAGAGAAAAGAGCCTGGCTGCCCAGATGAAGTAATGCAACTGGGCCCCTGGGGTTTTCTGGATTGTCGATAGCCTTTAAACCTCCCCACTCTGCTTTCCCAAAAGCCCTGGAGTTCATCCTTCCCAGAGTGTGGGAGCACCAGCAAATACTGATGCTGGCCTGCCCCTCCCTGAGCATCGGACAAGAGGAAGCCAAGGGAGACAGGCAGAGGCAGCATGGGGGATAGGAGACGGCAGCACTTGACAGTTACCGAATAAACTGTTAATATGAACTCAGAAAATACGCCTGCCAACGCACACAAACGGTCATTCTGTGGCAGACGTGAAGGGCTGCTCAGTGCTAACTCTGTTAGTACACAAATAAAACTGTGAGGGTCACAATGGCTGGAGCACGAACAAGGCGTTCATTCAGGGGACCGGGCGCTGCCTCGGGGCCCGTCCCGAGCCCGGCTGCCAGACACCCCCCGTGCCCGCGGGAGAGAGCGGGGCTGCACCGGCACCTACCCACCAACGACCATGAAAAATATAATAAAGTAAAATAAGTGAAACACAAATGACACTGCATCTACAGGCTCTGGCATCGTTCAAGAGTGCACCCAGACGTTGAGAAGCAGCGGAACAAGAAAGGAACAGAACGAAGCAGTTATGAGGAAACGAGTCTGACTTAATAGACCGGCTTCTGCAGCACATGCTGCCAGAGCAGCCTCAGACTACAATAAATGCACTGTTTCCCCTGCCAGGGCTCATTTGTGCGTCGCGCCTCCTGCCAGCCAGTGTCAGGCTGTATCACCAGCCATTGTCAGCAAATGGAAAAACCTTCCTGCACCCGCAGCCACGGCGGCACCGCGGGGAGCAGCACCGTCCCTCCCGCTGCCAGGGCCTGGACCTGGCCGCCCGGGCTGCCCAGCTCAGCCCCAGCCGCGCACGGCAAGTGGGGCTGGCGCCGTGCAAGGGGCCGGGTGCCGAAGCAGCCGCGTGAGCGGAAGGTGCTGCACGGACCGTGGATGCACACAGCTCCACCCGACTGTGGGCACAGACCTGCCGGGCTCGCCGGCCTCATCACCACGGGCTGCGTCCCAACAAGCCTCCAGGCAGCAGCGACAGCCCGTGTGTCACCGGTGCCTCTCATGAATATCCACTTCTGCAGGCACAGGTGCTGCCCCACAACACCAAGCCTGGAGCATCCCTCCAGCACAGCTCTGCCCAACCTGGCGGGACCACCACCAGCCCCGGCACCCCTGTTCCGCTGGGAAGCCATTCTGCTCACACTCGCTGCTTCTCCACCTGTTGGCATTTGGGATCAAGTTTTCAAAACCATCACATGTTCCCTCATACCCACACTCTGCTCCTGATGCTCTTAAGCATCATCTGGTCATTTGAGATCCCAAAATATCGGGGGGGGGGGTCTCAACGCTTGTCACTGTGATGCTGCAGAAGGAAAGGGAGGCGGCAGCTTCCAGAGGGCTCCCGAATCCCGCCCAGAGCAGCGCTCACCTCGTTTACAAAGCACAAGGGCATAATTAGGGCAGCATGGAAGCAGGTGTGCGGCTTCGCTGCTGTTTTCCTTGTAAAAGAAGAGACACTAATTGCAATGGTGTCTCCTCCTTACTAACATACCACACGACGGCACGGAAAAACCCCTGGCTGGAATCACAGGGACCGACGGCCAGCCGCCAGCTCCTCTCTGATTCCCCAGGGTGTGCAGACAGGCTAAGAAATGCCACACTGATAGCTGCCGGGGTACCGAAATCTGTCTCACCCGTAACTGAGGCTCTTCCCCCACCTGCACCTGACACAGCACTGTCCATCCCCACGCAGAGCTCACTGCTCTCCGAGGTGCCAGAGACACCCCAGCGGTGCTGCTCGGGGGCTGCGGCAGGGTGGGGGAAGCAGGTGGGCATGGCTCACACAAAGGAACAACAGGGGACTCCAGTCCACCTGGGATAGGAAAGGTTTTTGTGACCAAAGCGATTTTGATTAAACCAACAGCTCTGTTAACAGATAGTGCGTGAAACCAGGGCAAGGCATTTCACTTCAGTCTTCCACCTCTCTTTCCGCAGGGACAGGTCAACCTTCTGTGGACAGCAGGAAGAGAGCATTTTGATTGTATCTCCAAAGAACCACAGAAAAGGATCTAATAAAAAGTCTCTCAACAGACACACAAGGTTTGAAATTCTGTTCTCCTGAGACGGGCATCCCTGCAGCAGCACACATCTGGAAAGCAATACTGCCCGTACTGGTCTCTGGTGCACTGCACACAACCTAAGGCACCGTGCAGAGCAACACTTCCACACCAAGCTGATGAAACAATCACCCAGAAAGCAAAAAGAGCCAGTTCACCTCCCCTCCCTGTGTTTTCTCCACATTGCAACCAACAAATAAGCCCATACTTCCCAATCTTCCTTCAGTGGCTACAGCCGTGCCTGTCACACTGTCACACCTAGCGTGTTTGTGCACCTCCAGAATCGCGCTAGACAGTTCGAACAACAGCTGTCAGGAAGTAAAAATGCTCCAGTTTCCATGACATCCCTCACAAAAGCCAAGCCTGCCTATTGCTTGGGTGACAGAAGTGGGGAAGGCACCACTCCCTGCATTTCCCAGCTCAGCCACTGCTTCAGTGCTCGCAGCTTTGAGATCTCTGGGTGAGCTACCTGCCCGCACAAGGTGGCTCCTACAATCCTCTGCACACTCCCAGACCTCTGCCCCGCTGTGACGCTTTAGATGCTTTAAAGGTCTCTGAGATATCTTATATCCTAACGGCACAACACAGTCCCAGGAATCTCTGCTCGCACGGGCAGCTTAGCTGACAATCCCCAGCAGCCACTATGCATCCTGACATGCAAGAACAGATTCTGGGGCGGAAATCCAGGAAGGAGGAATAAACAATCAAAAAAATGCCTGGGGGGCCACAATCTGCAGAAAGGGAGAGAAGAAGCTTTGTTCTAGGGGAGACACCGTAGCTGAGATTTTCTTTCTGCTATGCCGTTAAAACAGAGACCACCCAACACCTGGCTTCACTGCTTCCCCTGGGCTTCAGAGCGTGGGTTCAGGACACACAGGCCGTTTGACCAGAACTCCAGAGCAATCTCCTCCACCCCAGCCGGGACACGATAGCGCTGCAGAACAGGGCAGGTGTGTCCCAGGGGGTCATCACCCAGCTGCAGGAGTCAGAGGAGACAGCTCTCTGTAACGTCAGCTACAGACACCACTCACCCACGGCATTTTCAGCTTCAGCAGGCTGAAAAAAGGATTTAATAGGAAGAAATAAAGCAACTTGTGAGATTTTGTTACCGCTGAGGTGAGAAAGTTCCTGCTGGATCCCAGAGGAGCAGGAACAAGCCCTGCACATTGGTAAAGCACATCATAATGGTTCTTGCAGAAAAAGCCCCAGAGAATGGGAGAAATC
Organism: Syrrhaptes paradoxus; assembly: GCA_013400615.1. Lineage (NCBI taxonomy): Eukaryota > Metazoa > Chordata > Aves > Pterocliformes > Pteroclidae > Syrrhaptes > Syrrhaptes paradoxus. The sequence continues at coordinate 197,734 of VZTO01004281.1, forward strand.
CCACCTGCAGCAGTGATGGTGGTGTCACCATGGTGGTCTAAGGACACAGAAAAGGCAAGACGTGTAAAGCGGCAGCATTCCTTATTAAAGCAGTTGAATCTAGGCTGACAAAGGAATTTCTCTTTAGAGTGGTTAACGACCTTTGTGCTTCTTTGGGAGCATTTTGTTCACATCTGTACATTAAAAAGAATAATGAAGCTCAAGTGCTTTGTTCTTCCTTTTTGTTCAAGGAGCCAAAGCTGTCCTCAGGGGGAAAAACAAGAGCTGTATGAAGCCAGCATAAAGCCGTCAACAAGATGAAAGACCCGATCGCTTGCACAGAAGAAAGCCCCACACAGCCTCCTCCAGAGAGGGCCCTGGAAAAGCAGCTGGACCCAGCGGAGGAAAGCACAAGCCGGGTCAGAGCGTGAAACCCCGGAGAGGGGTGAGCACAGCACAGAGGCACCGGTGGGACCGGGGAGCGGCACCCCTGCGCCTTCAGGGAAAACCCGTCAGCAGCCCCCTCCTCCCGGCTGGGGGGCGGCAGGGCTGTGGCTGGCGGTAGGTGCGGTCCCTGCGCTACTGCGACAGCGGCCGCTGCACCTGCTGCGGCAGAGCGGCGCGGGGACACCGAGGGGACCGCCCCGCGGGACAGCCCCGCCGCACCCAGCCCTCCGCCCGGGACAGCGGGACCGCGCCCCGGGACCGGGACCGGCTCCGCTCCGAGCGAACCCGCCCGCGGCATGGGCCGGTCTGCACCGGGCGGGTCCCGGTCCCCGCTCGGCAGGGCGGCTCCGAGGGGGAACCCCGTCCGTGCCGGGGAGCGGGAGCCGCC